>LPNX011062936.1:130003-214555 GCA_001517045.1 Pseudotsuga menziesii
GGGCAAAAAGAGTTCTCAATGGTGAAATTAGCTTGATGGTAAGCTAGGGTTTCGAGAATAATTTCGGCAGAGGCAGGATGCTTATGATAATGGATATCGAATAATGGGTCCCCATCACTTGTTTATAAAACCATGTGATTTAGGTCAGCTTTTTAGGGTTTTAGCTGTTTAGGGTTTCAGCTATTTAGGGTTTCTTCTTTTTTCCTCATTATTTTATATTTTTTATTCCTTTTTGGATATTTTTGGAGGAAAAAAGGATTTTATAGCCTTTTGGAGGCATTTTAAGCTTTTTGGTGACCTTTTAGATGGTTTTATGGGTTTTTGATGGAGATATGGTAGGAAAGTGGACAAATGAGCCATGTAATGGGGTAGATGAGGTAGTTAACCATTTTTGGGTGTTAACAGCTACTGCACTTTCTAGACCTTGGACTTGGCAAATTTCTTCTTTTCACCTTCATGCTTTAAGGCCAATAGAAACTGAGCAGGAACTCAGTTTCTCTCTGGTTACTCCCTTTGTCAACATGTCTGCAAGATTCTGGCTAGTGTGAATATTTTCCAGTTTTAACAGTTCTTCATCTATAACATATCTTATGAAGTGGTACTTGAGTTCTATATGTTTATTTCTTGAATGAAATACTGAGTTCTTTGCAAGATGAATGGCACTCTGGCTGTCACTGTACAGCCTACTATTCTCATGTTTCTTACCCAATTCTTCCATGAACCTCTACAACCAAATCATCTCCTTGCTAGCCTCTGTAGCAGCAACATACTTTGCTTCTGTTATTGAAAGTGAAACAACCTGTTGCATTTTTGAAATCCAACTTACTTCTATTCCACCTACAGTGAACACATACCTTGTATTTAGAGGCTTTAGTTCAGTTTTGGAGTCTAAAATTGGCTTAGATTGGCCTTTACACTATCAAATTTTGAAATATTTTCATGGGATATTGAGTTTACAGGAAATTGGTGGGTACAGGATATGTACAGTCACTTACTCCCTCAAACTATGTGGGTTTAGGCTAGTAAATTCATGTATTCTTTGGTAATATGCGGGTTCAGGTAATACACAGTTGTCTACGGTGAAGAGTGTAGAATTTTGGGCAAGAAATCTTCATTACTTGTCCATTTTGAGTGATTTATTTTTCTATGGAAATTTTAGGAAACCCTCTAATTTATTTTATCATACAATTTCATCTATTTTGGTCAATATTTGAGGATTTTTTAAAATGTTAAATATTTGTGTTCTTACTAGCTTGAAAATTGTCAAAAATCTGTCAAAAACTAGGAATCAGAAATCATTATTTTAGGCCTATATTTAGGGATGATTTTGAACTTTGAAAACTTGTAGATGATGGTAGATATCTGTTAGGATCTATCAGGATAAGTTTTGAAGTATTTAGGGTCATTTTACCTTGAATTTGGGATTCTTGGAAACCTCATTAAAAATATAGGAAAAACACTTTAATTAGTAGTTTTTTTAGTGTTGTTCAAGTTTTTCTTTAAAAAGAATGCTCAGATATGAAAGCTTATGACATATTTACCATTTAGGTCCTTTAGTTAATTATTTAATGTCTATAATTTTTTCTAATTTTGTCCTTTTAGTGAAATGTTTACATGAGGAAATTGTTGAAAATTGAAGAACATGACACATTGCTTCAATTTATGAACCTTCACGCCATGAATTTTGAAGTCAAGTGAACTTTCTGACTTGGAACACAACTTGAAATCACAAATAAGAAAATATTAAGACCATCAATTAAATAAAATTCACGTAAATTATCAAAAATACAAACCTATCACTTAAGATCAGTTCAAACACAATGAGTGGACCGTATTTGTCATTTTCAAAATTCTTGTAATAAGTTGTGTTTGAACCGTACGTATCCTCTTCACTCACACCTTTGGGTGATATCGGGAAAGATAAATAGGGATCTCAAGTGTAACATTCTAGGATTATTTTTGAGAAAAATTATGATCCCTATGTATCCGCTTCACTTGAGCCTTCGGGTGGTCCTGTGAACAAGAAACATGGATCTCAAGTGTAATTGTTTAGACTTTGTTGTTGAAGCATATATTTGAGCTCTGTGTATCCTCTTCACTTGATCCTTTGGGTGGTCTTGTGAATGAGAAAGAGATATATCAACTGTAATAGTTGATCAAACCTCAAAGAATTTATTTCAAAGAATAAACAAGTTGCTTCATAAACCTCAAAGACTCATTAAATTTTTTGCATCACCTTTTTCAATCCATTGACTATTTTACCTAATTTGGGGATATTTGTTTTTTAAAATAAATTTGGAAATTAGGAAATAGATGTATGTTTGAAACATTATCGAAGAAACCTATTACCTTTGTTTTAGTATAAAGAGTTCATCGAATGAAACAATAGATTTAAAATCATATTTGTATTGGATTGGTTCATTATTATGAGTTGCAACACCATCAAGTTCGCCACCACTCCTTGAAACTAATCAAATTACCTTTTAAATCAACACTTAATATAAAATAAAACAAGATTCTATTTTTGATATCACCAACAAGAGTAAGCTAGGGATTTGGGTTAAAATGGTGAGTTAACACTCCAAAGCCATAAAACTTTGAAACTAGTATTAATTAAAGAGAATCAAACCCATTAGTATACAATAGTGCATGTAGGGAAAGTAATTCTAACATAAGCATTAATCATGAGGTAAATATGAGTTAGTAAGGGTGGTACCCCCCCCCTCTTGCTTATTTGATGGGATATGAGCACATTACAATATTTCAGTTAAGTAACAAGTCCTCGCGGTGATTTTACTTTATTGATATATCTAGTCTATGTGAGTTATCCTAGAATGACAACTGTCCTACCCAACCATCAATTGTGAAGTGGTAACCATATTTTCCTTTCCTAGGGAATCACACATACTGATGTGAGTGGGGTACACTTGCAATACCTAAACAAACACAAGGTTGTTTTGGCTCCTTGGGAGGGTGAGTAGCCAAGAGATAACACTTGCACCCCTAGTTATTGAAGAATAATATAATTGCTTCTCGTACCTTCACTATTTAGTAATTTTTGAGGTGTGATGTCCCTCAAAAGCAACTAGTTTTGGAAGGCCCTCTTAAAATCCAACTTTTCACTAAACATCGTTTTTTTGTAAAGAAGTTTGCTTGTTTCTTGCTTAGGACATTTTAGTGGTGTGGACACACTTTCTTGGAATTTAAATTTCCTTTAGAATTGTTTGGTTACATTTGATACATATTTTGATTCTAAAAATTCAAACGTCAAAGTGGATTCACTCCTGAACTGCCAATCATAGTGGAAAGAAGGTGAGTCCTAGAACTTGAAGGCCCCGCTAAAACATAGAGAAGAATACAGGGAAAAAAAAACTTAAGAAACTTTGAAACTGAACCATTTTAAATTAAATGAATAATAATAGATAAGATCAAAATCAAACTAATCATGAACCATTTACATAAACAATTTATTATCTTGCTGCATGTGAAATTGAAACAATAGAAAACCATACAGTTGATCTTGCTAATCCATCTTTAAATCTTTTAGACCCAATAATAATTGAAGTAAAAAAATCATTGGATAACCTTAACTCTCTTTTCACATATTGAAATAACATGCAAAATCCTACACTTATCCCTTTGGATTCTTCATAGGCTCTAGGTACCACACCAGTACAACCCCAAATGGTGGCTGGAGAAGGTAATAACTCTAGTTCGACCCAAATGACAATCCAAATATTCAATGTGCATGTTAATAACATAAGCTCAACCAACTCTCCTATTCCAGTTAGTATAGTTCCAGGTTCCAATCCTAGAAGTACATCCACTTCATATACAGGTATCCCTATTGGAGGGTGTAGCTTACCAAATATGGGTTTCCCATATGGTGGGGCTCATCAAAGTAAAAAATTACAAGGAGTTAATTTGAATCCTTTTGGTCAACCTAATACTTGTCTAGGTTCCACTTCTAGAGGAAAATCTACACCTTCGAATGGTAATACTCCTAGTGGAGGAAATGGACCTTGGAACATGAATACCATTTGGAGAAATCATCTGCAAACAAGTGAAAATTTCTCAGGGGTTTTCCTCCTACTAATCCTAGAAAAATGTCTATGAGTTACCCTACACCCCCAATGACCACTATGATATGGGGAATTCCACCTATTAATCTTATCTCAAACATGAGTGGAATGGGTATTACAAGTAACCAATATTTTTGGAACCTATCCACACAAGGGGGAAATCAACATTGGAATACTTATCAAGTACAAGGATAATATCCTTGGAATGGTTAAATCCTAGGAAACTATCAACCTTATTGGAGTCCACATCCATAAGGAGGTAATTCACCTTTCAATGACATCCCACAATGGAATGAACAAATTCTTGGGAATAACAAAACTTTTTGGGGTCCTCCTTTTCAATTAGGTAGTCCACCTTGGAACGTAAATCAAACCCCAGGTCAGTGGAACTATCAAACATCTATGCTGACACCTATCGAATCACTATTTCTAGCCACATTGAATCTACAATATTTATACCAGTTGACCAATGATCATGTTCTACATATGAATGGATGCCAACCATACCAACCAAAATTCCTTTAGACATACCCAAGTTTGATGGACGACTAGGAGATGATCTATCAAATCACGTGATGACATTTCATTTATGGTTTTCATCCAATTCCCTCGCCGATGATAGTATTAGGTTGAGGTTGTTTCAGTGGAACCTCATGGGAACTACTACAAAATGGTACATTGAGTTGCAACGTAATACATTCATAGATTTTTCATCTTTATCCATGGTATTTTTTACACATTTTCAATTACCTATCCAATATGAGATGGCTACTGAACTTTTGAATTCACTTAGGAAATCCACTTCTACTCACATATATGATCATATATATGAGTGGAGGAGACACTGAAGTCTTATTCAAAAATAAATCCCAGATTAATTCTTAGTAGTATGGTTTGTGAAATCACGTTTTCCTACTCTTTCCAAATATGTAGCTATCTTAGGAGCCATGACCAAAGAACAACTCATTTAGAGTGCCCAACAAATTGATTTGATATATTCATGTTGGCCACTTTTCCCCACTTGTGCAACCCAGGTTCTGCGCAGACCGCTGATCCAACAACTACTTGAGATACCGATCCAATAAACCAAGCCCCATCGGCAACACTTGCGAAGTAGGTGTAGTCTCACCTGAGATATCTCATAGATGGGTAACCGGAGGAACCATGTTTCCGCGATTGTCAAGGAAGTATAGTCCCTTGGATCGCAGCTAAGGAGCTCAATGAAGGAAATGGAATGGTTGAACGGAGGAGTCAATTCTGTATGACTGAGCACAACTATATGTCATCACTTGTGACCTAACTTTCCTTTTCACCTCGCAGCTGGCGCAAATCATGCGGCATAGCTGATTCAAATTAATTGGCTCTACTAATTCCATCAGGATTCATAACAGGAATTATATAGAATGAGATACATATATACAAATAAATTCAGTAAGGCATTCTGGTCATCCATTTACCAATTGCAAGACACTAACAAAGGATGGATCACATTTAACATTATACAAAAAGTAACTAGTAATCAATCACATAAACATTCACCATATCAACCATTCATTCAGACATAAGGAATAATGTGGAAACCCATCTGGGAAAAACAACCAAGGTGCTCTTCATCTGGAATGAGAAAGGATATAGCACCTTGTAGTCTGCAGGAAGCAGACTGATCTTGAGATGTCTTTAATTTCAGACTCATAGTTCTCATGCTCTCTAGTTCGCTCTCGTACTCTTATTCTACTCCTAGCTGTCTGCTCCCACTGTAGTTAGATCTGTGACTCAACAACCCCTCTAATGCTACCATACTCTTCCTTAGTATACTCCTCTTCCGATCACTATAACATTACAACATAAATGCCATCCCCTTCCATGGATTACCACCGAATAGAAAATTACTACTGAAAACTAAACAGAGATCAACAGAAACCTTCCAGGCCAACCTTCTAATGATTGCATCCATCCTATTTATACTAATTTACATGGCCACGCAGGGCCAACTACATCCCATCCCAGCAGTCTATTAGCCATCCCCATCAACCACCCCATTGTTTATAGCTATTGTGATCATGACTTGACACGAGGCACTATGAGCCTCAATTACAAATATCTTCTCATATGTGTGTAGCTGTAGGCTTACACCATTTGATACATCCATGATCTATATTTTGTATCTGTCGCTTTTCAACCATTTTCCCCTTACGTGCTTCTGCGCTTGCCTTTCCTTTATCGTGCACCTCTCTGTTTTTCCTTTGCAACCCCTTTTTTCCTTCGCACTCTTCTGTTGCTTCTATCATGCGTGTGCTGCATTTTCCTTGGTTGCACGTGCGACTTTCTTCTTATGCCCCTTTCCCAAGCAAACAGGCCCCCAACACTCACCTGTGGCTCATCCCAAGCCACGAAGCAAGGGACCAAGGAGCAGCCCAACCTGCACAGTATCTTTTGCAAAAACAAAAATCAGGTTTCTTTGAGGCAACTTTTTGATAGGCTTAAATGCATTGCAGGGTAAGCACACCAATATAGCTTGCTGCTTGGAACTATTTAGAGGATGGGTAATAGAGGATTTGATTCTAGAGTTCACTTGAGCCGACAATGTAATATTATATGCTTCTTGTTGAAACCAAGATCCTTGTGAAGAGGAATGTTGTCTTTTCTCTGGGACTCTCACAACATCTTGTCATAGTCCGCCTCCAATTTCACCAAGGGTGGTTAGTGTCCTATTTCGACACAACAATCCAAGTGGCCTTGGTTCTTCCACCATTCTCATGCTCCTGAGGTTTGATGTGCAGTTACTATGGATTGCTGCGGCTTGTTCTCTTTCTACTCTTCTTCAAGTTCCTCTCTTCTGCATCTTGTTCATCACCACCCTTTTTTCCTTAGATATGAACTTTGAAGACTTGTCCATATTGAAAACTGGACAATCCTTGCTATCCAGGGTGGTGGAGTTGAGTGATTTTCCAAACTTTGACAAATTTCACTTGAGAAACATAGAGTACAATCCAACACTTTCCCTTTGCCCCTCCTGAAGGCTACTAAGAGCTGGAGACCCCACCTGGATGGGTGGAGGCTGTGGCCACCTTTCAAGCTTGTCAACTTTGTGAAAGATAGCAGGGACGATGGTTTGGACCCCACAAAGCTTTTCAAAATGGGCTGAGTCTTTGGTCCCTATAGGAGTCCTCTTTGGTTCCATCGATAGGGCCACTACTCTACTGGTCTACTAATAGCCAAGGATGACTTCATCGGAGGCTTGTCAATGGGTTGAAGTAACTGGGTGACGATCGCCATCTTTCTTCTTGCTATCTCTGGATACACCTCACATGTTGAAAGCTGTAGCAATAGATTTATCCCTCAAGTCTACTCAGCAAGAGACTCTCCAACTCATTTGTAACTGCATCTGGTGGGTGAGCAACACAATATAGTGATGTCTGCTTGGTGTAAGTGAACCCCGATATTATAGGAAAAGCATCATGTCATCTTTCGTGCATACTTATCCAATGGCATTATGAGGACAAGACCCTCACCTTGTGTAATAGATTTCCTTCTTAGATATGTTATGATTATTGGCGTCTCCATTTTTGGGGATCAACAATCATGAGCACATGCAGATGAGTTGGATGACCACTGTTACAAATTTCCCTCGACTTGATCCGACGGCAATGCTGGCCTATTTCAAGTGCCAAATCTTCGTCGAATCTTGATGCATTTAACAGTCTATCAGTACTTTCCAGCTATCTTGGACTTGCCCTCACTTTGTTCATAACCAATTTGGTAGTGACTTTAATATGCCTCACCATGTCTGCACAACGGTTTCCTTTAGTTCGACCTCCTTATTGCGCATACATGACACTATGGTTGCCTCCAAAATTCAAAAATTTCAAACTAATTTTTTTTTTCTTTCGAGTGCCTTGGTCACATTTTCTTGCATTATTTTGAACTTGTTAGTTCTGGGTCTACTTATGCAGCAGCACAAACCTTTCCTTGGAATGCTGTCACTATTACGTCGATCTTAACAACTTCCACCACAGATTCTTCTACTTGTGTGACCGATTTCTCCACTTGGTCGGACTGTACATGTTCCAATAAGTCATTCTCTATCGATTGTAGTATGATTTTGAAGCTTCTACTACATCGGCTGAATATATTCTGTGAGATTTTCTGCTTCCAACTAGAATTCCTCAACCTTGGCTTCACTAGCTTTCTCTTACTCGCAAAGGGTCTAGACTTCCCGTTGGAGACTTTTGGTCTCTGCATTCTTAATGGTTGTTTGTTGGAGAGGCAGCTTCCACATTTCCACCTTCACAGTAGTGATGCACTCATCTATTTCATGTATATGCTGCCTTATTTTCTTAGTTGCGTCATCCTCTAAGATTGTTTCCCAAATGGTCGCAACATTATCTGCGGCCTTTGCACAGATTGATTTTTTGTGTTTAAGATTGGAAGCAGCTTCAGACACTATTGTTCTTCTTTCTACCAGCACCTCTGGGGATGTGCTTGGTATCTGTTGGGCTTGCAGATCTTCTACTCGGCGCTGAAGATCTTGCGTGATATTCGCAAGCTGGGAAACTTTAGCTAGGGATTCTTCATCGGCTTGCCCAACCTCTAGTGGAAAGGCTATGATGGCATTCTTAATAGATTCCACCAAAGTGACATGACTTTGTTCCCAGGCTAATATTTCCTTCTCCTTCTCAGTCAGGTGGTTGGTGTGCTCCTGTAGTTCCCGATCCTTTCCTTACAAGAGGGCCTTGCATAGTTTGGCCTTCCTTTGGTGCTTTGCTGCCTGAGAAGCAACAATGTTTTTTCTCATCCGAATTTCAGTTGCAACTGCTTGCTAGATTCTATAGATCTCTTCCAAGAACAACTTGGAGAAGTCTATCTCAATGTTGTTATCAACAGTAACTACGCTTGCCTCTTCAGTCACTTCAAGTGCCTGCTTCTGAATGAGCACCTTGATCGGTGGGAATAATGTTGGTGTGACTAGTGGCATGCTAGGATCAATTCCATATGTTTCAAATTCCACAGTGTCCTTGACATCACTGACAACCATTGCTAACTTATTGAGGCGGTCCTGGACTTGGTTAGAAATGCTCACTCGCTGGGCCATTATATCACGAAGGTTATCTTGCACAACTTTCTTAACAGCATTCACAAGTTCCTATAACTCATCCTCAGTGAGTATAGTTGTGTTCATTGTTTTCTTGGCTTTCTGTTTCTTGCGAGACAAGTGTCCTTCATCGAGATGCACGCTGTCACATACCCCAATTTTACAAAAAAACAGTTTTATATTATTTGAGGACAATATGTTAAATTTTATGCTAAGTTGTAATTGATGACTCAGTAGGGTCAAGGATATTTAATGTAATTATTAATATTTTATTTCTAAATAAATAAAGGAGGAGACAACAGCTTAGGAGAGCTGTTAAAAGAGTGTTTACTGGTTAAATTGGTGGAGGAGACTGGGTGGAGAGAAAACTAACATCTGGCAGCATCCTCAAACCACTTCCAACTGTTGCAGATGGTAACCTCCCTACATTTTGGGTCATGATTCCCCAATAAAGTGGAATCAGAGAAGGTGGCTCAATTAATGAAAACTGACCCAAAAGACCTAGGAAATCTTTATAAAAATCCCCATTGAAGAGATCTGAGGCTGCTCATTCTAGAGAGGTGATCATTCAGGTTGAATGAATGTACTTCAGAGAAATTCAATGGAAGGGAAATTTGGAAAGTGTTTGAGGGGATAACTTCTGATTGATCTAGTACATATTTTATGCTGAAGATCATACTGCTGAGAGCAGAGTATTTTACCGAGGTATTGAACTAGTCAGTTGATAGAGAGTTCTAATATTTGCATTCTCCACTAGTTCTCAGCCAAAAGAGACCAGAAAGAGGCTCGGGGGTCCTAAGGAAGAATTGTTTGAGTTTTCTCCAAGAGATTGGTAGGGAGGAATGACCTCCTAAAGCTGTTGTCGGCTGCCCTCAATAGGTTCTAAGTTATTTAGTTTTACTATGTTAGTTAAATAAATCTTAGTTAATTGTTATGTGAATGTTAACAGTTTAGTTTGTGAAATGTTTGAGTTAGTATTTTTATTAGATTGTTATAGAAATGAAATGGATTTAGAGAATAATGTGTTAGAATGAAAATAAATTTATATACTGTGTTTTTCCACACCTGGAAACCAGACTGCACTCTAGCACAGATATAATGTTTTAAGTGGATAAGAGAATGAAAATAGTAGATAAGACTGTATAACTGAAAATAGCAGAGTAATTTTTATTATTAATGTTTAAAATATTATGGAGGAAAATAGTGTTGTGATTTAATTGTGTTTACTATTTTTACTTAAGGTATAACTAAATAAAAATGTATAAAAGAAATAGTAAAACTACACTAGAGTTAAGGTATTAGTATACTGATACCAACAGAAGTTTATATTGCAGGTAACAGTTAAGTATTTATACCAATTATTAACCATACAGCATATCATATAAACTATTTAATAAATTCTAAATTATTACTTAATACAAACTAGATTAGGGTTATGTATATAAACCCTTATTTATGAAAAGTAAACAGAGTCACAGAGTTAATGTTCTAGTCTTTACAGAGCTCTGAATAACTTCAAAGCTGCAGAATACTAAATAAAAACAAGTATAAATATAAACATTATATAAAATAAAACTAAAATATCATATTTAGAAACCATTCTATATTTAACAAACAAGCTTTTAAAACTGTGCAAGATAACCTAAGGGTTGAAACCCTAGCTCCCTTTTATCTTTTTAAAAGGTAAATTATAAAAGTTTTAACCATGTACATTGATAACTAAGTAGACAAATTAAACAAAAGGACTATAATATATGCGTTAAATTGAGCATAGTCTTATCTCAAAAACTTTGTAGTATATTTGTAAACTCTTTAATTATACTTCATAAACAGATTAATAAACATCAATATTCCTGTAATAATGAAATAGAAACAAACAAGAAACAATGTTCAATTAATAAATAAAATAAGAGTATATTTAAACAAGGTTTCATTACATTAAAACCCTAACTATTCCAATCTGAACAGGTAATTATAAAATTATAAATTTTATATTACGACTGACTTACAGTCTTACAATAACAATATTTACTTACAAGAAATATTACTAACAGTAAATATTCCTTACTGATAGTTAAGAAGAAAAACTTACTTTACAGTATTAGCATTTATAAGTCAAATTATCATAATATGAGTAATCAAAAACAAGAGAAACTTAAAACTATAAGTACGGGAGAACCCTTTTTAATTTAAAAACCAGAGTATGATCAATCCATAAGGCTATAATGTTTTCTTTTTTACATGTCAAGAAAACTACATACAGTTCACGTCTCGAAGGGGGGTAATACCCAGCATGACTGTAAGGGTTTACAAGTAAAAACTGTAAAGTATCATCACATGAAAAACCTATTAACTAGCGAGAAACTAAAACAGGATTCCCAGCCTTGTATTATCTCCATCAACAACCCTTTTTACAAATAGGGAAAAACCCATTTTTGAACTTGTTAGAATTTCATCATTAAGCTAGCATTATATTACGATCTTTACTGATAGAATAACAATCATAGAAATCAAACACAAGAGATAATGAACATAGTGTTTATCCTCGGGGAAACCATAAATGGTGAAAACCCCGCAACTTCCTCAGAGATAGAATCAACACCAAAATAGAAAAGCCCCAAAACAGTAAGTGATCTCCCGACAACAGTAACCTTCTTCTTGTCTAGCCCCAGTGTCTTCTCCTTCATCAACTATGCACTACACTTGAGTGTGTATGAGTTGTGTGATAAATAGAGACTTTAGTTCTCTATTTATACTAATCCCGACATGACTAAAACCCTACCAAGGCCGACCTCCACTAGGAGAGTCTAATAACCCTAGTGCCACGGGACTATGGGGACTTTAACCCTTGGACAATAGGAGGGTTACCCACAATGACTTGACATGACTTGTTTACATGATAGACCTTCTCGATAGGAACATCGAGGCATGACATAAATCTAGTACATCCCGGAATAAACTTCGGGTTACAATATATAAGAAATACAAGTAAAATGCATTTCAAAGTTACATATACATCAACACTCCCTCTTAACTAGGAAGGTATTCTTTCGACACAATTTGCAGCACAAGTATTGTTCTCTGTATCTTCTGGATCATCATCAATTCCTCGTCATATTCAATTATTTTTCATCTTCAAGTCATCTTCATCTTCAATTCATCTTCATATTCAAGTCATCTTCATCTTTGGATCTAGATCATCACTCAGTCTAGATCATCATGGGACATCATCACTGGATCTGGATCATCACTTGATCTGGAT
Organism: Pseudotsuga menziesii; assembly: GCA_001517045.1. Lineage (NCBI taxonomy): Eukaryota > Viridiplantae > Streptophyta > Pinopsida > Pinales > Pinaceae > Pseudotsuga > Pseudotsuga menziesii. The sequence continues at coordinate 142,440 of LPNX011062936.1, forward strand.
CATCACTAGGCATCATCACTAGATCTGGATCATCACTCGATCTAGATCATTTCTGCTAGATCATCATCACTAGATTTGGATCATCATCACTCGATCTGGATCATCATTGGGCATAATCACAGGTGCTATCCCTTAATTCTTCTCATTATAGGAACCTCTACAGAGCCAGTCCTTTTTCATACTCAATGTATCATCTCAGAGCTAGTCCTTTTTCATACAAGATGACGCATCACATAGCTGGTCCTTTTTCATACCAGATGAGGCATCACAGAGCTGGTCCTTTTTCATACCAGATGTGGCAGTTACTTAGAGCTAGTCCTTTTTCATACTAGATGAGCCTTCTCAGAGCTAGTCCTTTTTCATACTAGATGAGGCATCACAGAGCTGGTCCTTTTTCATACCAGATGAGGCATCAAAGAGCTGGTCCTTTTTCATACCAGATGTGGTAGCTACTTAGAGCTATTCCTTTTTCATACTATATGATCCTTCTCAGAGCTATTCCTTTTTCATACTAGATGTTCCATCTACATAGAGCTAGTCCTTTTTCATACTAGATGTGTCTTCATAAAGCCAGCCCTTTTTCATGATGGATGTGGCATCTACACAGAGCTAGTCCTTTTTCATACCAAATGTGTCTTCACAGAGCCATCCCTTTTTCATGCTGGATGTGGCATCCACATATACCTGACAATGGAAGGAACCAATCCTCTCACCATGTCACAGCTCTCACATCCGACCATGGAAGGAACCAATCCTCTCACCATGTCAGAATGACACAACACTTATATCTAATCATGGAAGGAGCCAATCCTCTCACCATGTCAGAATGGCACAACACTTATATCTGATTATGGAAGGAACCAATCCTCTCACCATGTCAGAAGGGCTCAGCACGGACACATCACTTCCTCTTGAGAGGAACCTTGATCTGGCGAACACCAAGCTTCTCCCTGAAGTAATCAAACTTCACCCTAGCCAATGGCTTAGTCAACACATCAGCTATCTGTTCATCCGTCGCAACATACTGGAGCTTCACTGCTCCTCTCTGCACCATATCCCTAATATAGTGATACTTGATTTCGATATGCTTCGACTTGTCATGGAATACTGGATTCTATGAAAACTTTACACAAATTTGGTTGTCACAGTATATACAAGCAGCATCTAAATGGAGATGAAATAAATCAAACAATAGCTTCCAAATCCATACTACCTCACAACTAGCTGAACAGGCTGCAACATACTTTGCTTCAGCTGTACTCAGTGCCACACAGGATTTCTTCCTGCTAAACCATGAGATCACACCTAATCCCGTATTGAAGCAACACCCTAAAGTGCTCTTCCTATCGATGGCACTTCCTTCCCAATGTGAATCAACATAACCCTCCAGGTTAATCCTTTGATCAGCCTTATACTTGAGCCCATAATCAACCATACCCTTTAGGTACCTCAGAATATGCTTTACAGTAGTCAAGTGAACATGTCTCGAATCTATTAAGTATTGGCTCAAGGTGTTCATAGTAAAGCAAATATCTGGTCTCGTGTTCATCAAGTACATCAAGGACCCAATCATCTGATGATACATCGTGGCATCAACTGTCTCTGATGAAGCATCACTCGATAGCTTTAGGTTTGATGCCATAGGTGTGGTTAATTCCTTGCAGTCCATCATCCCAAAATCTCTTTAGGATCTCTACTACATACTTTCCTTGTCCAAGAAATATTCCATCTGTAGTCTGCCACACCTCCATACCTAGGAAATAATGCATCATTACCAAGTCCTTCATCTTGAACTCAGCAGCAAGATTTCTCTTCGTATCAGCAATCAACCCATCCATACCTGTCACAAATAGATCATCTACATATAGTATAAGTATCACCGGGTTTCCATCTTCCACCTTGTAGTAAAGGTTGGAATCTGCTTTACTCTTATTAAAGCCCAAACTAGATAGAAAGTTGTCAATTCTGTCATACCATGTCCCGGGTGCCTGTTTCAAACCATAGAGGACCTTCTTCAATCTACACACATGAGACTCCCTGTCATGTGTCTCAAAACCGAGTGGCTACTCCACATACACTTCCTCTTCTACTACACCATTCAAGAAAGCAGTATTGACATCCATTTGGTGTATCTTCCATTTCATCACTGCAACCAGAGCAAGTACCGATCTGATGGAAGTGTTTCTGGCTACAGGTGCAAAGGTTTCTTCATAGTCTATTCCTTCTTTCTAAGAGAAACCCCGAGCCACAAATCTTGCCATATACTTTTCAATGCTACCGTCTGTAGTATGCTTGATCTTGTAGATCCATTTGGAAGTTACAACTAAATTCCATTTTGGTCTTGGGACAACATCCCAAACATCATTCTTCATGATCGATTGATACTCTTTGATCATTGCATCCTTCCATTCTTTCTATTTTGCCGCTTCTTCATATTTGGAAGGTTATTTGTCAATGAAGTCACATAGTAAAGATACATAACTTGAACAGGATCTGGTTCTCTTTCTTTCTCTGAGATTCTCTTCTGGAACACCATATCTTTCCGCACCTTGGATAATCTCTCATACCCAAGCAGGTTTCCTCTTGTGAGGATTCTTCTCCTGTGGTGGATCTACAGGTCTTTGTGGTTCTTCAAATTCTTGATCTTCTTCTTGAGTTTCTTCATTCATGATTGTATCATGAATTCTGTGAGCTTCTACTTCTTCAGTTTTTTCAGCAGGTTTCTCTCTGGATTTGATGTAGGATGAATCTTTTTCAAATGTTACATCCCTGCTGATGTCAATATTTTTAAACCCTGGGAAGTATATTCTGTAAGCCTTCGAGCTTTCAGAGTATCCCACAAATATACCCTTCTTTCCTGAAAGATTTTAATTTTGTTCTCTTCTCTTTTGGAATGTGTATGTACACAGGACAGCCAAATATTCTGAGATGGTTGACTTCTAGTTTATTACTAGAGAAGACTTCTTCAGGATTTTTTTTCTCGAGTACTCTGTGTGGAGTATGGTTCTATACATACACTACTGTTCTAGCTGCTTCTGCCCAAATATTTATAGGAAGATCTTGATCATGAATCATAGCTCTTGTAGTTTCCATGGTAGTTCTATTCTTCCTCTCTGCAACCGCATTCTGTTGTGGATTGTAACAAGTGGACAACTCCCTCTTAATCCCTGAGTCCTTACATAGTTCCTTGAACTCATTTGAAGTGAATTCTTCGACATTGTATGATCAAAAATTCTTGATCTTCTTTTTAGTCTGGTTCTCGATCAAGGCTTTGAATTCCTTGAACTTGCTAAACACTTCATCTTTATTCTTCATGAAGGAAATCCATGTCTTCCTAGAAAAGTCATCAATAAAAGAAACATAGTACACATACCTTCTTAGTGAGCTTGATGACATGGGTCCACATACATCAGAGTGGATGATTTCCAACATTCCTTTTTCTTTTCTCTTGCTACTTAGAAATTTCTTCTTTGTGTTCTTTCCTTTTGCACATCCTTTGCAGACCCCTTCATGTTTTGCTTGAATTTCTGGAAGACCTTCAACAACTTTGCTTGCAAGTGGTAGTGATCTGTAATGTACATGTGCAAGCCTTCTATGCCAAAGTTCATTTGGTTCTACTGTGTCATGAACCAAAGCTTGATCTGGTTGGCCCTTCAACTTGTATAGACCTCCTTCTTGTTCTCCAATCACTATTGCATCGTCAAAAGTATTTCCCTTTGGCCACATAAGAACTTGGCCATCTACAAAAGCAACCCTCATTCCTTTTGCATCCAATGCAAATATGGAGAGGAGGTTCTTCTTTATTCCTGGAACAAATAATACATTCTTCATCTTCAAAGACTTTCCAGAGTCTAGTTTATAGAAGGATTAACCACTACCTTTTATTGGATACTGGTAGTCATCCCCAAATTTCACCTTGTGAGGTGACTCATGTTCATATAGCTTCAAAAATGATTCTTTGAATCTCCTCATGTTCTTTGAAGCAACACTGTCTATAAGCCAATCATTGCTTCCATGTAAAACAGTTCATGTGAGAGTGGAGATTAGAACATATTCATCCTCACTTGAAGAGTCATCACTCTCTTGTCTGATTCTCTTTGTGGAAGGTTCATCATCCTCTGCAGCATGGGCATGATGTCTTCTCTTGTTCTTCTTCCTTAGATTTCTTTTGTTAGGGAATAATTTGGATATGTGACCTTTCTCATCACATGTGTAAGATCTAATAGTATTTATATCTTTTCTAGAGTGTGAGATCTTACCTTTGGAGTAATAATTGCTCCTCCTGTTTTTCTTGGAGTGAACTATGAGAGCTTGATCTTCACTACCCATCTTCTCTTCTTGAGCTGCTATCTGAGCTTCTTCTTGAGAACATTCTTCCCATAATCTACTGAACTTGACTAACTTCTTTCTCACACAGATTCCTTGAATGAAAGAGTCCCATGATCTAGGGAGACCATTCAAGGTGGTCATCACAATCTCTACATTTTCCACTTCTTCATCTACTGCTTCTAAATGCTCCTTGATCTAAGAAACCCTTGTAAAGTAATACTGAATAGTCTCAGCATTCTGGATCTTCGCATTCTTCAATTGCTTTCTCAAAGTCATCTTCCTTTTTATTTTCTTCCCTTCAAACAATTTGGTTAGGGCATCAAACATAACTTTAGGTGTCTTGAGGGAGGACACCTGTGGTATGAGATGATCCTTGATAGAATCAGCAATTATTCTCTTTTCCATAACCAACTTCTTCTTATGCAATTCGTTAGCCTCATCTCCCTTTGGAACTGGAACCTCCTAATTGATATAGGAGTCCAACTCATTCTCTTCCAGGACTAGGGAGATCCTATACTTCCAAGCTCGAAAGTTATCAGATCCCTCAAGCTTTTCATCAAGCTTGGTATGATGAGACATCTTAAACTGAGAAACTCAAATGGAAATACAAAATATTTAGATCTTACCAGGTTAAGATCTCAGATCTGGATTTGGAGCTGAAATCCTTCAGTGCTAGTTTAGTAGAAAATTAGGGTTTTGCTTTTCTAGAGACTTGTCCACCCAAATTCCTTGAAATTTATCCCCAACTTTGATTTTGGGGAGGAGATAAATCTAGGCCTTGGATTAATGACAAATTCCTCTTCTGTGAAAAGCCCTAATTTCTGGCAGCAATGTTGGGTCCAAAACTGAAAAACCTCAAAATTGGATTCTACTTCAACAGAAAGATGTGCCCTAAGGAGGAGATTTATTCCACCTTACTTTTTCTGAAAATCTGTGGAGGAATATCCACAAACTAGGAAGCCCTAGTTCCCGTAGCTACACAGTGTCTTCTTCTCAGGTTAGCTCTGATACCATGTTAGAATTTCATCATTAAGCTAGCATTATATTAGGATCTTTACTGAGAGAATAACAAGCACAACAATCAAACACAAGAGATAATAAACAAAGTTTTTATACTTGGGGAAACCATAAATGGTGAAAACCCTACAGCTTCCTCAGAGATAGAATCAACACCAAAATATAAAATCCCCAAAATAGTAAGTGATCCCACGACTGCAGTAACCTTCTTCTTGTATAGCCCCGGTGTCTTCTCCTTTCTCAACTATGCGCTACACTTGAGTGTGTATGAGTTGTGTGATAAATAGAGACTCCAGTTCTCTCTTTATACTAATCCTGGCATGACTAAAACCCTACCAAGGCTGACCTCTACTAGGAGAGTCTAATAACCCTAGTGCCTCGGGACTGCGGGGACTTTAACCCTTAGACAATAGGAGGGTTACGCACAATGACTTGACATGACTTGGTTACATGATAGACCTTCTCGATAGGAACATCGGGGCATGACATAACTCAAGCACGTAATGGAATAAACATCGGGTTACAATATATAAGAAATACAAGTAAAATACATTCCGAAGTTACATATACATCAACAGAACTTAGGGCTTACCGATTGGGGCCACGAGTCCACTGAAGCCGACCATCATTTTTATTCTATCGAATCCTGGAGCTATCACAGATTTCCTGTACATAGCACATTATTGAGCGTTAGTAGAAGGCTCAGCTTGAAAACATTAAAACCCTAACTATGCTAATAAATAAAAAGAGGATTTTACCCATGTTAAGATTCAAGTTGTAATTTACCTATAAGTAGAAGAGCGGTCAAGCAACGAAGAAGTTATCACCAGCTTAGCAATATACACATTGGATTTTTTAAACCCTAAGATGACCCTAAAGTAAAAATAGTGACAAAAGAGCTCAAGCCTCACAAATTCGTGATAGGGTATGAGAAGAATAGGACTGAACTATGGATAGGCCAAGAGACAAAACACATCAAACAATAACTACTTGCACAGTAAGGAGTACAACTACGACAAAGTACAAGCTAAAGATTGAGGAAGGAAACTGCAGTGAGAACAATAACAAGCCACAGAGTAAGCAAGATAGAGAAGCAGCCTCTAATGGCTGCCAAAACAATTACACAGAGCAGCCGCAGTTCAGTGAAAACACTGGAGGCAAATGGAAAATGAATAGGGTTTCCAAATCATTTTATGTCACCATTGTATGGCCGAGAGGTGACCACATGCCCTCCAAATATTTTAACCATGCAAGGGTCGATGTCTTTAGTCATCCTGCGTTCCAATTGTTTGTTTTGTTATTGCAACGATCAAGACAAAACTATGCACACAACCTTAGAATATATATATATATATATATATATATATATATATATATATATATATATATGTCGTTAATGAAAATCATAAAATTGTATCATAGTGAACGATGGTATTGAGCTTATGTTAATTGACAACAATGATGTTATAACGTTGACTTTGTTAAGGGAACAATCCCAAGTTGACCATACAATGAACTTATCCAATATCCCATTTGTTTATTTAGTTTCCAAAATGATTTTTATATTCTTTTATATATTATATGTAGCTCAAAACTAGAATATTGGCATTTGATGGTTCAAGGTAGTTTAGTTACTAACAATTAAATATGTAACTTGACTATAGGGTAATGGTATTTTGAACCATGTCAAATTCACAATCAAGAAGCTCGACCTTAGTGTAAGATTTTACAAATAATGTCTTGTATGCTCATTATGTCAGTGATCATAATAATGAATCTTATCATTATTTGGCAAGGATAGTTTATGATTGTTATGTTGCTTATTCTTAGCATAGTATATGAATCTTGGTCATATTAGTTCCAATTAGTGTAGTCCTCAGATTTGAAGTTCTAAGTAGAAAGAACTTCTACCTTAATAGTTATTATAAACTACAACTATTATAAGAAAGACAACTTGATAATAGTAAATTTTACCATCAAGTAAATTATGCTCAAGGATTATAATTATTAGAATAAAACTGATAATATCTTTACCTTGTACTTATGAAAGTGATGGAAGTAGTATTCCATCTTAAGACAATGGATCTAAACTACAAGAACCAAATTTATAAATTCATGGACACTTCCAAGTATAAGATTGCATTAGGATGCAAGCAATAGTTACCTTGGAACAATATGAATTAAGGGATGTTGTAGATAGTTACAATAATACAAGCAGCAAGGCAATAGTTTAAGTACTAAAGTATTTAACTTAACTTACTTAACTACAAACATTAGGTTAATAACTTCAAGGGCTAGTAAGAAAAGAAAAAACAAAATCTTGTACTCTATTGGAGATCGTTACTATCGAGATTGATAGGAACACTTTATTGAATAAGAGACAGCATGATTAAACACAACATTAAATATGTAGGCATGTTAAATTAGAAACAATTGTAATTATTGTCTTAGAAATAAAAGCTATAGAAAACAAATTACTTTACCTCATAAGAGCTTTCTTGTAAATAATCAGTTATTTACTAGTAGTTTAACATGTAACAGATATACTTCTTGCTACTTATGAATTTAAACTTCTACTTGATCGATCGTTACATGTTGAACCTGTAAGAACCAGTTGTCCATCTGAATTATCATAAATGCTAAGTAAGCCTAAGTTTTCAAATATAGATTTCACCTACTTGCCAAAAGTAAAATTGTTAGTAAAAACTGGAAGAAATATGAATGCAAGTCAATCTTATATACATTACGAAAATGAAAGCTGTATTAGTTATTGTAATATAAAAATGATTAATACTAATTGATAGACTGTTTCATTTCCGCTAACTGCTAGCAGTTAGTAAACTGTGTTTTCAACATTTTATATTATCTTAAAAATTTAAATTTTTTATGAAATTTTGGGACCATGACATGTGGTATCAGAGCACAAGGTTCAAACACTAGGCCTCGATGAAGCCCAACTTGCTTTTTATGAAATAGTGAATTTAAATTATTTTGCTGATGTTATTTCTTTTCATGTTATTCAACGGAGAAATTGTTTCTGAAGTTTAACAACAGGTATGGAAAGACTGGAGGGATATGCGGAAGAGGAATATCCCTTTACTGAACAAGAAAACTTACAAAGAGACCCTATACAAGAAGACATAACCACAAATTCCTTAGAACTTTTACAAACAGTAAAATACTTAAAATCTAAAATGGAATCTGTTAAACAAGAAAATGAAATGATTCTGAGAGCTCAGAAGGAGCTGAATCAGATCCTAACAGAAATATTTCAAACTAAGGGAAAGGGTAAAAGAGTTGATTCAGAAGATATAAGTCACCAACATAAATATAAAAAGATTAAACAGACTAAAAATGAAAGCAGCTCATATTCAGAGATATTTGGTGATCAACGTAATTTTAATTCCACTAGTGATAGTAGTGATGACAACCATTATACTAAAAAGAGAAAATATAAACCTTATGAGGAAATTTCTGGGGAGTTTAAAAAGATTAAACCACCAACATTCAATGGAGAAACTGAGAAGGGGGAGGAAGCGGAATCCTGGTTATCTGGGATGAACAAATACTTCCAGATTTATAACTATTCTAACCAATTAAAGGCTAGAATGGCTATTTATAATCTCTTAGGGAAAGCTGATATATGGTGGCAAGATTTAAAGAGAGAAAAAGGAATAAAAGAAAAGAATGTAAATTGGAGTACCTTTAAGAAGTCCTTTGAAAAGAAATTCTTATCTAAACAACACTATGAAGAGAGAGCAAAAGAATTCTATGATATTAAACTAGGTTCAATGACTATGAAAGATTTGAACAACAAGTTTTTAAGTCTGCTTAGGTATGTGGCATGCCTTGTAGATGAAAAACTGAAGGTACAATGATTCCTTAGTTGTTTACCTTATCACATCAAGGATAGGATTGAGTATGACAATCCAAAAAATCTGGAAGAAGCTATGAGGAAAGCTAATTTATGTTATGAACAGAATCAAAGGAAGGAGAACATGGCCAACTAGAAGGCCAAAAAGAATAACAACCATTATGATCAAAAGAAGAAAGAGTTTGTGCCCAACCGAAATTCTAAAAATAATAAGGCCATAAATTTTTCTAACAAGAATTTCGAAGGGAATAAGAATAATTCACCAAGCAATCAGAACAATTCAAAGGGTAAAGGGTCTGCTAATAATCATGGTAATTACACAAAGAACTTTGAACACAAAGAACCTATAAAGTGATGGGAGTGTAATGGCCCACATTATGCTTCAGTCTGTCCTAATAAAAAAAAGACTATCGGTAATATCCATACCATACAGGAGGAGATGACTATTGGAGACTTAGTGAGGACTATGCCCAGGATCAATGTAGCCTTGGAGAATCGACAAGAAGACTATCAAACTTCCATGGTGGAAGGAGAAGGTACGATAAACCAAACCCTTATAGCTATTTTAATTGATCTAGGAGCTAGTCTCAGTTATATTTCACCTAAATTGGTAGAAAAATGTAAGCTTCCCATTGAAAAATTTGAAAATTCTTGGTTGGTTCAGTAAGCTACTAGTACAAAACGGAAGGTTACTTGTTTGGTAAAGAAATGTGTAGTAGTTATGGATCAATTTGAAATTGTTGTAAAGATTCATGTACTACCTCTTGGTTCTTATGACATACTAATCAGTATGGATTGGTTAGAGCAACATAGGGTTATCTTAAAGTGTTATGATAAAACCTTTACATGTATAAATAATGATGGAAAATCAATAAGTGTAAAGGGAATCCCTAGAAAAACAACCATAAGGTAGATCTCTACTCTGCAGCTTAAGAGAGCTGTTAGGAAAGGTTGTAAAGATTATGCAGTAACATTAACTTATGAGGAAAATCTAAATAGTATAGATAAATTAAAATTGGAAGATATACCAATTTTAAAAGAGTATGCATATGTATTTTTGGAAGATATTCCGGGGCTACCTCCGAAAAGGGAACTAGATTTCACCGTTGAGCTGGTACCTGGTGTAGTACCTATCTCAAAGGCCCCTTATCGAATGAACATACTTGAACTTAATGAACTAAAGTCAAAATTAAAAGAACTTATTGACAAGAAGTATATACGACCCAGTGTGTCTCCCTGGGGGGAACCTATCATCTTTGTTAATAAAAAGGATGAAACTATGTGACTTTGCATAGATTACCATCAGTTGAATAAGATGAATATTAAAAATAGATACCCGTTGCCTCGCATAGATGATCTATTTAATCAACTACGTGGAGCCACAGTGTTTTTGAAAATTGATTTAAGGTTTGGATATCACTAAGTTAGGATTAAAGATGAAGACATATTTAAAACAAAATTTAGGACTCGATATGGCCATTACGAGTTTGTTGACATGCCATTCAAGCTTACTAATGCCCCAGCTGTGTTTATGTGTTTAATGAACAATGTAATGCATAAATATCTAAACAAATTTGTGCTTGTGTTTATCGATGACATATTCATCTATTCGAAAACTGAAGAAGAAGATAAAGAACATTTAAAAATTGTTTTGCAAGAGTTACAAGATCATCAACTCTTTGCAAAGTTTAGTAAATGCAATTTCTTTAAGAAAAAAATTCAGTACTTAGGTCATGTGGTGACTAAGGAAGGGGTTTTGGTGGATCCTGAAAAGATAAAGGAAATTGAAGATTGGCTGGTTCCTAAGGATGTAACCGATGTTCGATCCTTCATGGGAATTACCGGTTATTACCAGAGATTCATTGAATGTTTTTCAAGAATCGCAAATCCGATAACTTATTTGCAGAAGAAAGGAAAGAAATTTGATTGGAACCAAAAATGTGAGGATAGATTTAAAAAGTTATAAAATTTATTAACCAGTGCACCTATTTTAAGAATAGCTTATCCAAATAAATATTTTGTAGTCTATACTGATCCTGCAATGATGGCTTAGGCAGAGTATTGACTCAAGAAGGGCATGTTATTGCTTATGCATCTAGGAAATTAAAAATTCATGAAAAGAATTATGCAACTTATGATTTGGAATTAGCTGTTGTTATACATGCTGTAAAGATGTGATGTCATCATTTAATTGCAAGAAAATTTATTCTAATGACCGACAATAAAGGACTAAAATATATTTTAGATCGGCCTAATCTGAATGCTAGACAAGCTAGGTGGCTAGCTTTTCTAAGTGAGTATGATTTTGAAATTCTGCACATTAAAGGTAAATAAAATAAACTTGTTGATGCGTTAAGTAGAAATTCAAGGCTGAACTTTGCAGCAATTATCAACACTTATACAACATATTTGGAAGAACAGCTTAAAGCAGGGATAGAATAGGATGAAATTTACCTAAATTTACAAGCTAAAACGAAAGAAAATTCAATAGAAAGCTTAAGTAAGGGGTACAGCTTGAATGATAAAGGATTTTTACTGTATAAAGACAAATTGTATATACCAAATGTACCTAAAGTTAAGTTATTAATTTTAGAAGAAATCCATAAAACTCCATACTCAGGCCATTCGGGTTATCAAAAGACTATAACTATGTTAAGAAAAGAATATTTTTGGCCAAACATGAAGATTGAACTGGCAGAATATATCGCTAGGTGTTTTGAATGTCAGCATGTAAAAACTGAACATCAACACCTAGCTAGATTACTTCATCCATTGCCCATTACTAGCTGGAAATGGGAGATAATTAGTCTTGATATCATTACTAGACTGCCTAAAAATCATAATTTAAATGATTCTATAATGGTAGTAGTTTGCAAATTGAGTAAAGAAGCCCACTTTATACCTATTAAAACTATGTATAAAGCTGCAAACATAGCTGATATCTTCCTAAAGCAATTTTTTCGACTACATGGGATACTGAAAGTTATAATCTTAGATAGGGACCCTAAATTTACAGGTAACTTTTGGAAATCTCTATTTAAAGGATTAAACACTACACTAAATTTTATTGCTTCTTTCCATCCTCAAACTAATGGACAAACTGAAAGAGTAAATCAAGTACTAGAATATTTACTAAGAATGTATGTAAAGGATCAGCCAGGTAAATGGGAGGATTATTTGCATCTAATGGAATTTTCTTATAATAATAATTATCAAGCGTCAGCCAGATTTAGTCCTTTTGAAATCTTATATGGAAGGAAGTGTAACACTCCTATCTTGTGGAGTAATCTGGTGGACAGATTAGTATTAAGTCTTGAACTATTGAAAGAAATGGAAGAAATTTTAAAGCAGGTACAAGGTAATCTAAAAACTATGCAAGATCGACAGAAGAGTCAAGCAGACCTTAAAAGAACTCCAAAAGAGTTTCAGGTAGGTGAGCATGTGTTCATCAAGGTGAGACCCAAAAAGAGTTCTCTGAGGTTGGGTAGTTGTGCAAAACTAACACCTTCTTACTATGGTCCATTTGAAATACTGTCCATGATTGGACAAGTAGCTTACCAATTAGCATTACCACCGAGTTTAAGAGTTCATAATGTTTTTCACATTTCTGTATTAAAGAAATATGTTCATGATGCTACTCATGCTGTTAACTAGAATGATGTATAGGTGGAACCAGAAGGAGATTTTCTAGTGGAACCGGATTGTATCCTCGGGCGAAGGGAGATCGCACTTTGGAACTACACCATTAGTCAGGTGAAGGTGCAATGGAAGCACCTTAGTCCAGAGGAAGCCACCTAGGAATTGAAAAGTAATATGCGGGATGCATATCCAATTCTGTTCCAGGGGAATTCTGGGGATGAATAATAAATAACATCGAGGACGATGTTATACTTTAACGGGGTGTGTATGTCACATACCCTAATTTTGCAAAAAAAAACAATTTTATATTATTTGATATTATTTAAGGACAATATGTTAAATTTTATGCTAAGTTGTAATTGATGACTCAGCAGGGTCAAGGATATTTAATGTAATTTTGAACATTTTATTTATAAATAAATAAAGGAGAAGACAACATCTTAGGAGAGCTGTTAAAAGAGTGTTTACTAGTTAAATTGGCGGAGGAGACTGGGTGGAGAGAAAACTAACATCTGACAGCATCCTCAAACCACTTCCAACTATTGCAAGTGGCAACCTCCCTACATTGGGGTCATGATTCCCCAAGAAAATGCAATCAAATCAGGTGGCTCAATTAATGAAAACTGACCCAAAAGACCTAGGCAATCCTTATAAAAGTTCCCACTGAAGAGAGTTGAGGCTGCTCATTCTAGAGAGGTGATCATTCAAGTTGAATGAATGTACTTCAGAGAAATTCAATGGAAGGGAAATTTGGAAAGTGTTTGAGGGGATAACTACTGATTGATCTAGTACATCTTTTATGCTAAAGATCATACTGCTGAGAGCAGAGTATTTTACTGAGGTATTGAACTAGCCAGTTGACAGAGAGTTCTACTATTTGCATTCTGCACCAGTTCTCAGCCAAAAGAGACCAGGAAGAGGCTCGGGGGTCCTGAGGAAGCGTTGTTTGAGTGCTCTCCAAGAGATTGGTAGGGAGGAACGACCTCCTAAAGCTGTTGTCAACTATTCTCAACAGGTTCTAAGTAATCTTGTCTTACTATGCTAGTTAAATAAATCTTAGTTAACTGCTATGTGAATGTTAACAGTTTAGTTTGTGAAATGTTTGAGTTAGTATTTTTATTAGATTGTTATAGAAATGAAATGGATTTAGAGAATAATGTGTTAGAATGAAAATAAATTTCTATACCTTGTTTTTCCACACCTGGAAACCACGGCGTACTCTAGCACATATATAATTTTTTAAGTGGATAAGAGAATGAAAATAGTAGATAAGACTATATAATTGAAAATAGCAGAGTAATTTTTATTATTAATGTTTAAAATATTATGGAGGAAAACAGTGTTGTGATTTAATTGTGTTTACTATTTTTACTTAAGGTATAACTAAATAAAAATGCAGAAAAGAAACAGTAAAACTACACTAGAGTTAAGGTATCAGTATACTGATACCAACAGAAGTTTATATTGCAGGTAACAGTTAAGTATTTATACCAGTTATTAACCATACATCATATCGTATAAACTAATTAATAAATTCTAAATTATTACTTAATACAAACTAGATTAGGGTTATGTATATAAACCCTTATTTATGAAAACTAAATAGAGTCACAGAGTTAATGTTCTTGTGGAAATTGAACCCAGTGATAGAACAATTACACTCACAACAATTATCAATTGTACATGCAAAATCACTCACAAAAGAGACTGAATATGGAGCTGAACACTAAACTGTATTGAATAAGTGTACAATAGCCAACCCTGTGAAGTCATAGGCTTCCACAATAAATAGTTACATGAAGGATTCGAATGCATGAAGATGCAATTCGAATCTAGTCAAAACCAGGCTTACTAAATCTAAGCAAATCCCCCATAGGTGCATAAAGCAGTTTCCAAAACTGTCAAGGAGCTCATGAATTGGAAAAATCAATTAGGCAAGATAAAAGGTAATGGAAGGATAAATCATACATGCTTTTCATAGGATAAAAGAGTGGAGGATGTGGAGGACAAAAAACTAGTTAACCTCACCTAGTCAAACTTTTCCAATTGCCTTAAAGCACTGAAAAAGCAGGCAATAAAGAAGAAAAAGAATAAGGGCGCTTAGGAGGCCAGGAATAAAGTAGATTTGATTCCAGGAGATTTCCCAAGTGCTCCATGAGTCAAAATTAGCAAGTTTGACCACTATGGATGTGTAGATGACAACCTGCATAAGGTGGAACATGGAAACTAGGCAAATAAGACAAAAATGGATTAATTAATGTCTAAGGTAGCTAACTATGGGTTGATTATTCTTAAACCCCACCTTAATCCTAACTTATGAGTAATATATCAGAAAATTATAGGGCCTAGCAACAAGGCTTAGTCACCATTTGCATACTCCATGTCCATTTAACCAAGAAAAAAGGCAAAAACCCAGTGGGAAAATCCTCCCTTAAACATGGACTGTAAAACAAAATTTGGAAATCTTGTCATCACTCATGCTTCACAGCATTATCAGCAATCCCCAATAGTGATTTGAGATTGCTGAAGGTCTTCTCACAAAATGCTTTGGTGAAGATATCAGCTACTTGTTTTGAAGATGAACACAAGAGTAGGTGAATGGTGCCATCATGCACAAGCTCTCTGATATAGTGCATATGGATCTCAATGTGTTTGGTTCTCTACTTCTAAACTGGATCATTGTAGATTCGAATGGTACTCTGATTATCATAGTATATAGTAGTTGATTATTTTGATTCGAAGCCACACTCTCCAAGTAATCCCTGCAACCATAAACATTGAGTTGTTGCATTTACAACTCCTCTGTACTCTGCTTCTGTAGATGAGAGTGCAATGGCAGTTTGTTTCTTGCTTGACCAGTTGATTGGCTCTTCTGCAAGCATGAACACATATCCTGATGTGGACTTTCTATCTATGCTATCACCTGCCCAATCACTGTCAGTAAACCCAATCAAATCAAGATCAGATTTAGCTTTATAGAAGATCCCATGTGTCCTTGTTCCCTAAACAAAGTTAAGGATCCTTTTGGCTGCTTTCCAATGGATCTCATGAGGCTGATCCATGTATCTAGAAGCCACACTTAATGCATAATAAATATCAGTTCTAGTATGTGTAAGATACAACAAACATCCAATCAATTGCCTATATAGTGTATTGTTTACCATAGGTGAAGAATCAGCTTCTTCAAGCTTCACTCCTGAAAGGAAAGGAGTCTTTCTTGACTTGCAATCCTTAATTCTGAATTTGTTTAGAAAATTCAAGGCATACTTGGACTGGTGCACCTTGATTCCAGCTTTGGTTTGAGCAATCTCAAGCCCCAATAATTTGCTTAAGAGCCCCAAATCTGTCATGGAGAAGGCTTGGTTCATTGCACCCTTCAAGGAAGCAATCTCATCCTTTGAGCTTCTTGTAATGAGGAGGTCATAAACATATAACAAAATGATCATTAATGAACCATTAATCAACTTCAAATATAAATTTGAATCTGATTTGCATCGAACAAAATTCAGTGATAGCAAGAAGCTATCAATCTTGGCATACCAAGCCTTGGGGGCTTGCTTTAGCCCATACAATGACTTCCTTAGCCTGCACACAAGAGATGGGTTAGTAGCAAATCCTTGAGGATGCTGCATGTATATCTCTTCAGTGAGATCTCCATTTAGGAAGGCACACTTTACATCCATGTGATGTACCTCCCATTGCTTTGAAGCTGTAATGGCTAAGGCTAGCCTGATGGAGTCCATCTTTGCCACTGGTGAAAAGGTCTCATTGTAATCTATGCCATGAACCTATGAGTAGCCCTTGGCTACCAATCTTTCCTTTTACTTCATAGGTGAACCATCAACATCAAATTTTGTCTTTTACACCCACTTACATTGAACTAGCTTCCTCCCCGGGGGAAGATCAACCAGCTCCCAAGTGCTGCTCTTCTGGAGTGAGCTGAACTCTTCCTTCATGGATGCTTTCCTTCTTGGATCTCCTGCTACATATTCATATGTCTGAGGATCTGATTCCACAATCAGATAGCAATTCTTAGCAAACATAGGATCCTTCATGCACAGAGCACTCTCAAATTGAGATCTAGTCCTCCTAGGGTCATTAGGATTTCCATCTAGCTCTCCTGCTGCATGAATGGTCTTGGATGACCATTTTGGCCTTGTAGGGATGTTAGGATATACAATAAATTCATCACTATCAGTCATATCAGAATCAGCATGTTCAACAATCTCTTCCCTTGCATTCAGAGGTTCCGGTGGTGAAGAGGCTTCTCCAACTTCCACTGCTGCTAGGGGTTCTTCTTGAAACTGAACACACCTTTCAATGAAGGATTTATTTGTGCTCAAATTTATCAGCTTGTACCCTTTTGAATCTTCAGAGTACCCAACAAATAGACACTCTTGGCTTTGGGGCTGCAAAGCCTTTCTCTTTTCTGTTGGAATTCTAGCCCAAGCCTTTGAACCAAAAATCCTGAAATGGGTCACATCTGGCTTGTGCCCACTCCATGCTTCGAAATGATTCATACCATCAAGCTGTTTATGAGGCACCCTATTTTGGATATAGGCTGCACATTTTTTAGCTTCATCCCAGTAGTTTGGTGGCAAAGTCTTAGCCTCCATCATGCATGTTGCCATCTCCTTCAGTGATCTGTTCTTCCTCTCAGCAACACCATTCTACTGTGGTGTGTAAGGGATAGAATGCTGCATCGAAATACCTGCATCTACACAATATTGAATAAACTCAGACTTGACATACTCACCACCATTTTCAGATTTGAGGACCTTGAGTTTCCTCCCAGACTGGTTTTCAACCAAAGCCTTAAAGACTTTGAAGAGGCCAAAAACTTCAGACTTGTGTTTCAGGAAGTAAACCTAGCAATACCTGGAAAAGTCATCTATGAAAGTCAATGCATATTTGGCATGACTCATGGACATATGAGGGAATGGGCCAGCAACGTCACTGTAGATCAACTGGAGGGGTGCAGAGGTTCTCTCATGACTAGCTCTCTCAAATTTATGCTTTGGGTGTTTTCCTAGGATGCAACCTTGACAGACTCCTTTGGAAAATTTTATCTTTGGTAACCCTATGACCATCTCTTTTTCACTAAGATCAGAAAGATACTTATAATTTAGGTGGCCAAATATTTCATGCCAAAGATTTCTTGCCTCATTAGCATGAATTAGAAGAGTAGAGGGGTTTGAGTAGGGTAGGAAGTGTGAGAACATGTATACCTTCGAAGTATGATTTGCAACTCCTTTTGCAATGAATTTACCACTTGAGATCTCTGTGATATCAACTTCATCAGGGGAGAATATGACCTTCTTTGGAGACCCTATGTGGGTCATCTGAACACTGATAAGAGGTTAGAGGCAAGACCTGGAACATACAACACATTGCTGAACTGAACATGATCAAGATCAATCCTCCCTTTGCCCAAACTTTCAGTGAGAGAGTAATCTCCCAGTACTATTGGTGCACCTTTGGACATGTCAAGTGAGGTGAATGCCTCCTTGGTCGAAACCATATGTCTTGAAGCTCCAGAATCAATGATGAAACTAGGTGAGCTTGATGTGCCAGCAACCAATGCATGAACTCTCTCTCTGTCTTCTGAACTTGATCCTCCTTCCCTCTTCTTTGAGTTGTCTGGAAGGGAGATGCCATTCTTCTCTAGGAGTTGAGTCAGCATGTTTATTTGCTTCTTCATGCAGGAGCTCTCAGAATGATTTCCCTTACTGCAGTATGCGCACTTTTATCATTTCTCCTTTGTTCTTCTTCTTCTGGTAGTTCTTCTTGGAACCTTGAGGCTCCTCCGGAGACTTGTTCTTGTCTCTATTTTGCTCAGGTGGATTTTTAGCTTTCTTTTTGCTTTTTGAATCCACCCTCAAATCTCCTGCAACCAGATCTTGGTCTTTGGATGGTTTGATGGTGCCCATCATCACCAAATTATCTTGTTCTTGTGTGAGAGATTCCATGAAATCTGCAAGGCTAGGCATATTCGAGGTTCGAGCTGTCAACTTGTGGAATAGAAGGTCGAAACAAATACTGAATAGTCAAGGCTAAGCTTCGAGAATATGGCCAAGACTAGATGATCATCCTTCTTTTCGATCCCACATTGTTTTAGCTACAAAACAAGTGCTTTGAACTTGGAGAAATAGAGTTGCAGGGATTCAAAGCTATTGGGACTCAGGGAGATCGGTTCATTTTCGATTTGATGTCCCCTCATCTCATCTATCTTTGCAAAAAGATCAAAAATATTCTCCCATACTTCATTCGGTGATGTCAATCCATCAAGATGGAAAAGGAGGTCTCTGGATATACTCAGACACAAGAGACCATAGGCCTCATCCCTCCTATTGTGTCATTTTATCTTCTCTGCAGCTGTATTGGGATCTGCTTTTGTTTCCATAGTCACTCTGTAGAGGCCTTTCACTCTCAACAGTATCTCCATCTCTACTTTCCATTCAAAGAAGTTAAATGGAGTCAAGGTGATCTTCTGAGATTGATCAATAGCTCAAAAATTGTCCCGGCTGTCAGTAGAAGGCTCCCAGTCACTGATGTCGAACCTGCAAAACAAATTGGAAGGAGAGAAATTGATCTACAAAGGCTCTAATACCATGTGTAAATTGAACCCATTGATAGAAAAATTACACTCACAACAATTATCAATTGGACATGCAAAATCACTCACAAAAGAGACTGAATATGGAGCTGAACACTAAACAGTATTGAATAAGTGTAAAATAGCCAACCCTGTGAAGTCATAGGCTGCCACAATAAATAGTTACATGAATGATTCGAATGCATGAAGAGGCAATTCGAATCTAGTCAAAAGCAGGCTTACTAAATCTAAGCAAATCCCCCATAGGTGCATAAAGCAGTTTCCAAAACTATCAAGAAGCTCACAAATTGGAAAAATCAGTTAGGCAAGATAAAAGGTAATGGAAGTACAACTCATACATTCTTTTCATAGGAGAAAAGAGTGGAGGATGTGGAGGACAAAAAACTAGTTAACCTCATTCCAAAACTATCAAGGAGCTCACAAATTGGAAAAATCAGTTAGGCAAGATAAAAGGTAATGGAAGTACAACTCATACATGCTTTTCATAGGAGAAAAGAGTGGAGGATGTGGAGGACAAAAAACTAGTTAACCTCACCTAGTCAAAATTTCCCAATTGCCTTAAAGCACTGAAAAAGCAGGCAATAAAGTAGAAAAAGCAGAAGGGCGCTTAGGAGGCCAAGAATAAAGTAGATTTGATTTCAGGAGGTTTGCCAAGTGCTCCATGAGTCAAAATTAGCAAGTTTTACCACTATGGATGTGTAGATGACAACTTGCATAAGGTGGAACATGGAAACTAGGCAAATAAGACAAAAATGGATTAATTAATGTCTAAGGTAGCTAACTATGGGTTGATTATTCTAATAGTTCTAGTCTTTACAGAGCTCTGAATAACTTCAAAGATGCAGAATAGTAAATAAAAACAAGTATAAATATAAACATTAGATAAAATAAAACTAAAATAACATATTTAGAAACCATTCTATATTTAACAAATAGGCTTTTAAAACTATGCAAGATAACCTGAGGGTCGAAACCCTAGCTCGCTTTTATCTTTTTAAAAGGTAAATTATAAAATTTTTAACCATGTACATTGATAACTAAGTAGACAAATTAAACAAAAGGACTATAAACTATGCGTTAAATTGAGCACAGTCTTATCTCAAAAACTTTGTAGTATATTTGTAAACTCTTTAATTATACTTCATAAATAGATTAATAAACATCAATATTCCTGTAATAATGAAATAGAAACAAACAGGAAACAATGTTTAATTAATAAATAAATTAAGAGTATATTTAAACAAGGGTTCATTTCATTAAAAACCTAACTATTCCAGTCTGAACAGGTAATTATAAAATTATAAATTTTATATTACGACTTACTTGCAGTCTTAAAATAACAATATTTACTTACAAGAAATATTACTAACAGTAAATATTCCTTACTAATAGTTAAGAAGAAAAACTTACTTTATAGCATTAGCATTTATAAGTCAAATTATCATAATATGAGTAATAAAAAACAAGAGAAACTTAAAACTATAATTATGGGAGAACCCTTTTTAACTTAAAAACCATAGTATGATCAAGCTGTAAGGCTGTAATATTTTTTTTTTACATGTCAAGAAAAATACATACAGTTCACGGCTCGAAGGGCTATAATACCCAGCATGACTGCAAGGGTTTACAAGTAAAAACTGTAAAGTATCATCATATGAAAAACCTATTAACTAGCGAGAAACCAAAACAGGCTTCCCAGCCCTGTATTATCTCCATCAACAACCCTTTTTACAAATAGGGAAAAACCCATTTTTTAACTTAGGGCTTACCAGTTGGGGCCACGAGTCCACTGAAGCTGACCATCATTTTTATTCTATCGAAGCATGGAGCTGTCATGGATTTCCTATACATAGCACATTATTGAGCGTTAGTAAAAGGCTCAGCTTAAAACATTAAAACCCTAACTGTGCTAATAAATAAACAGAGGATTTTAGCCATGTTAAGATTCAAGTTGTAATTTACCTATATAAGTAGAAGAGAGGTCAAGCAATGAAGAAGCTATCACCAGCTTAGTAATGTAGACACCAGAGTTTTTAAACCCTACACTGACCCTAACATAAAAATAGTGAAAAAAGAGCTTAAGCCTCAAAAATCTGTGACAGGCTATGAGAAGAACAGGACCGAACCATGGATAGGCCGAGAGCCAAAACACATTAAACAGTAAATACTTGCACAGTAAGGAGCACAAATACGACCAAGTACAAGATAAATATTGAGGAAGGCAACTGCAACGAGAACAAGCACAATCCACAGAGTAAGCAAGACAGAAAAGCAGCCTCTAATGGCCTTCCAAAACAATTACACAGAGCAGCCATAGTTCAGCGAAAAACCAGGAGGCAAATGGCAAACAAATAGGGTTTCCAAGTCATTTTATGTCGCCATTGTATGGCCGAGAGGTGACCACGTGCCCTCCAAATCGTTTAACCATGCAAGGGTAGAAGTCTTTAGTCATCCTGCATTCCAATTATTTGTTTTGTTATTGCAATGATCAAGACAAAACTATGCACACGACCTTAGAATATATATATGTCGTTAATGAAAATCATAAAACCATATCATAGTAAACGATGGTATTGAGATTATGTTAATTGAAAACAATGATGTTATAACATTGACTTTGTTAAGGGAACAATCCCAAGTCGACCCTACAATAAACTTATCCAATATCCCATTTGTTTATTTACTTTGCAAAACGATTTTTATATTCTTTTATATATTATATGTAGCTCAAAACTAGACTATTGGCATTTGATGGTTCAAGGTAGTTTAGTTACTAACAATTAAATATGTAACTTGACTATAGGGTAATGGTATTTTGAACCATGTCAAATTCATAATCAAGAAGCTCAACCTTAGTGTAAGCTTTTGCAAATAATGTCTTGTATGCTCATTATGCCAGTGATCATAATAATGAATCTTATCATTATTTGGAAAGGATTGTTTGTGATTGTTATGTTGCTTATTCTTAGCATAGTATATGAATCTTGTTCATATTAGTTCCATTTAATGTAGTCCTCAGGTTTGAAGTTCTAAGTAGAAAGAACTTCTACCTTAATAGTTATTATAAACTACAACTATTATAAGAAAGATAACTTTATAATAGTAAATTTTACCATGAAGTAAATTATGCTCAAGGATTATAATTATTAGAATAACATTGATAATATATTTACCTTGGACTTATGAAAGTGATGGAAGCAATATTCCATCTTAAGACAATGGGTCTAAACTACAAGAACCAATTTTATAAAGTCATGGACACTTCCAAGTAGAATATTTCATTAGGGTGCAAGCAATAGTTACCTTGGAACAATATGAATTAAGGGATGTTGTAGATAGTTACAATACTACAAGTAGCAAGGCAATAGTTTAAGTACTGAAGTCTTAAACTTAGAACTTAACTTACTTAACTACAAACATTAGGTTAATAACTTGAAGGGCTAGAAAGAAAAGACAAAACAAAAACTTATACTCTACTGGAGATTGTTACTATCAAGATTGATAGGAACACTTTCTTGAATAAGAGACAACATGATTAAACACAACATTAAATATGTAGGTATGTTAAAATAGAAACAATTATAATTACTGTCTTAGAAATAAAAGCAATAGAAAACAAATTACTTTACCTCATAAGAGCTTGCTTGTAAATAATCAGTTATTTACTAGTAGTTTAACATGCAACAGATATACTTCTTGCTACTTATGAATTTAAGCTTCTACTTTATCGATTGGTACCTGTTGAGCCTGTAAGAACCAGCAATCCATCTGCGTTAGCATAAATGCTAAGTAAGCCCAAGTTTTCAAATATAGATTTCACCTACTTGCCAAAAGTAAACTTGTTAGTAAAAACTAGAAGAAAAATTAATGCAGGTCAATCTTGTATACATTACGAAAATGAAAGTTGTATTAGCTATTGTAATATAAAAATGATTAATACTAATTGATAGACTATTTCATTTCTGGTAACCGCTAGCAGTTAGTAAACTGTGTTTTCAACATTTTACATTATCTTAAAAATTTTAAATTTTTATGAAATTCTAGGACCATGACACACACGGTTCTGTGGCTGATCTCAACCAGGTGGTTTCTCTTAAGGATGCTGGTGCAAGTCCTCCATATCATCATCATCCTCTATGTTTTCTTCCGATGGATCCAGATGGGCATCATTGCCTTCATAGTCTTCACCATCAACTTGATGAATTGGCAGTTCTGCTACATTTTTCTCTTTAGGAAGTGGCTCTGTGAGTGGGCCATGCCATTCCTCAGGCCATAGCTTTACGATGGCATCCACATCATCGTTAGTCACTAGAAATATTGCTTCATGTATCTATTGATGTGGAGATTTTGTAGGCTGTAGATTTATATTATGTATATCATCTTCAAACTAGACAAAAGAAGCGTACCTGTGCACAGTTGTGGCACGAATCCTGTGAGTTTGCCGGACAACTTCTCATAGTGCCTCTGCATGCATGAAGAATACAATATTTTTATCCTATTGGTGTTTGTTGTTGGCCTTGTCTTCCCATAGATTCTGGTATCTTTCCCCCAAGCAGGATATTGGGACATCCATGTGTACATATTCTTGGGGGTCAGCCCAGAAAGTGAAGGAAATCAATATTAGTAACCAGGAATAGCAAAATTTGTGACATTTCTTATGTTGAGCTAGCATCGCATCTTCGATCAGTTTATTTAGCAAGTACCATGACCAGTTGAACTTTTCTCCTCGTGCACATAAATCTGAAAATTTCTACTACTGTTTCCAAACATTGTGTTGGTGTCATCTTATGAAATATTTTACAGGACAAGATTTTTGCAACAACATGAACACTTTGGTTCAATATGGGCCCCAGCAAGTAGCCCCTTCCTTCTCACTGAAGGTTGCGCTTCTGCTTGATGAGTTTAGTATTGTGCTTAGCTAGGTATGGTTGAAGACCTTTTCCTTCAGTTAGGAGTCCTATTATTCTTTCTATTAATTCAGCATTAATCGAATATGGTTGGTCTAGCCATAAGTATCCTCTATGAAAGCAGACCAGTAACTGCTTTACATATGTATTAACCTATATGCTATGGCCGAAGTGAGGCATGAAGAGCATGTTGGATATCCCTATAGTGGCCACTTCCTTGGCCCACTTCCTTGGTTTGATTACCTTGACAGCACATGCATCGGCCTGGGTTATGTCCATGCAGTCTGTTATCTACAATCCTTCTTGCTGCCGAGTATCATATCCTTGGAACTTCAATACAACCAATTCTGGGAGGATAACATGCAGTAAGGTCATGCCAAGAGGGATCCATGGTGCTATCAAAGTGGTCACTGTCTTGTTCGAAAGATCTGCTTCCACTACACCAGGTCTTCTTGGCTGAATGTAGCATCGGAATTTTGGGTCAGGTCGCTGTACCTCTGGCTCTGACTGTTGTGGCTTGGCTTCGTCTCCACCATCATTTCCCTTCTCAATAGCATGTGCCTTTCCTCATTCATTTGGAGTGGCTGGAACCTTACGTTTCCTTTGTCAGAGTGGTGTTCGTACAGATAAATCACCTGGAATAACTGGTATTCCCTAGACTGGGTTCAGCACTGGACATGAACTAAGAGTTGGAATTATTTATGGCTTCCTTGTTCTTACCATTGCATCGATCATTGGTGGCTATTGCAATTATGGGTATGCTACTGACTGGGTTTCTACTTCCTCATCAATGGGGCATCTAGAGATGACAGTGGCATCTGATGCATCACTCTCACTAGGAATGTCAATTACCATGGGCTCGAGTGGAATTGAAGATAGGTGACAGGATGTAGTTCTGCAATGGCTCAGATCCTGTGCTCTTAATGCATAAGAGAAATATTTTTGATGGAGAATTGAATATTTAGATATTGTATAGTGTCTTTCAATCATCATTTGATAAGATATTTTGGTCTAATCACGCTCTCATGTTTCCTTTTCCAATGCTTTATCCATTAATTTCTACATCTGACCTTTCGGGCTGTACTTTTCAAACTAGTTATAGTATTTAGTGCTAATACGGTTGATGAGAGATAATAGTATGCCACCTTGCTCCTTGTACTATCTTTATTTAATGCCATGCAAGTGCCTCAGTCGTACAAATATTTGGTATGGATCCGCTGGTTAATGCTAGCCAGCATGTCGTTCCTACTTTTTGCATCCTTGGCCCATTCTTTCTTTGCTCCTTGCATACTTTAGGTCGTTTGCTTTGGTATATATGATGACGTGACTATTGGGTGGTTTATTGTTCATGATTTCTGTTGGTTCTGTCACAATCCTACAATAGAATAGTTTACATCTTTTAGCCATTTTTTTTTATACGTGTCGTAGGAAGGTTTCAGGCAAATGTTGTTCACCAAAATCGTGACATGGGTACCATCAAATTATTTGGCGTTGTGATGTGCCTATATCCATAGTTTGTGCGATGGTATATGGACTTGGCCAAGTTTCCTTTAGTTTGTGTGGGTGTGCAAATACTCAACTGTCATAGTCTAGGATAAGTCTTCCTTTTGTGGATGGATTCACCTTGATATATTGATAATGTCATGCCAAAATCTGTTGTAGAGTTGTATTAGTATGTAATCGCAAAGGTATCTTCATTCTCTCTACATCTTCAGCCATTCCCTTTGTTTTTGTTTCATTGAGAGGGAAAAGGGTCTGGTGTTCCTGCATGAGATCTGCGATTTGTACAACTGCTTCATCCTATGAGTACTTTTGTATTACTTTGTGATATTTACTTAATTCAACTATTTTTGGTCCACTGAAGATAATCGGGTTATCTTTTGCGTCCCTTGGCATATTGTCTCGCTGAGTAGCTGTGCTGTGTTGGTGAACATTGGCATCATTGATTTTTTGGATTATACCCCCTTTTTCTTTCTGGACTGTATCATGAATTATAGGGTGTTAGTCAGCATTCACAACTATATGCACAACCTGCTAGGTTCCTTGTCGCAGCTCCTCAGAGTTATCGCAAGTCTTGGTTGCCATATCCAAAGTGTATATGAAACTCTCATAGGTGGGTAACTACCTTGACTCGGTCTCCACCCATCGTACAGACCTTGTAACTCTTGCACACCTTCTCATGGATACTTCATGTAATTTGTTTTGCCAATTCTCTAAAGTCTCCCCTGAATTAGATGTACATGAACTCACACACTTCCAGCTTAGGTTCCCATCTACTATCGGACTAATATGATCTTCATTCATAGCTGTAACATTGTAAATTTGATCAAGATAATCAGCCTTCCCCTCATTATAAATAGGCTCAGCATACCTTTTTCCCTCAAATGGATTAATGGGAGAGACTACTCTCATTTCCGCATCTTCAAAGGAGAGGATCCTTTTCTTGAAATTTATAATTGTTTGATTGTCTATAGCCCAATATATCCCTAGTAGTGTAGGGTAAGGATTTGTATCATCCACAATGTTGATGACCTCAAAGTCTTCATACTTGCCCAATCCTTCCACATAGACAACGACATTGCTCAATTGGCCAATGGATAGTACCTCTTCCTGATTGGCAAGACACAGCTGTATAGAAGACCAGTCCAACTATGCCTTGCCCATTCTTTCCCATGTATGTCACATTAGGATATTGACATCTGATCCCAGATCTAAAATGATATAGTCCATGTCATAATCACTGATTTGTGCATTCATTCTCAATTCGTGACCAGTCTTACATTTTGGTCACACCTGGTTAACCTTCTTCTTAGTTTGTGTCTCTACAGGGATATCATCTATTATTGCTTGTAGTTCTGCAATAACATCTTTATCTTAGATTAGCATCAAACAAATGGATAGAAGAAGTCTCAACTTACTAACCTCAGGAGAAGTCTTCTTCTGCAACAGGTGTTGGAATCGTTTAGGCATGTCCTTGAATTCTGTTGAAGTTGATGGTACATCAGGTATTATGAAGTCTGATTGCACATCCCATAATATTTATTTATGTTTCAGGTCAGTCGGTGATTCCTTTTTCTGCCAAGCCAGCCTCACTTGTGGCTGTGTTTGTTCTTGCAGGTTATCTTGTTCTACTCGAGTCGTTGCACCTCCTCTAGTTATGGAAGCAATGTTCAGGTCTCGTGGTTCAGCCACGATCATCTGAAGTTTCACATTTTCATTCAGGTTTGTGTTTGGTGGGGGCTTGGGTGTGACAACATTCCTTTCCTACCACTTTGCAATCAACTGAGTACATTGTTCAAGATTATGATCTTGTCCCTTACAATATGAGCATGTTCTTGCAAGCTCCAAACGATATCTAGAAAAGTGACATAGTTTTCCATAGTTATATCATGTAACTAGACCTACCCCCCTACCAAATCCTCCTCCTCCCCCTCATCCTCTGAAGTTTTCGTCGCCCCTTCCCTGAGGGTGTAGTTGCTGTCGTGGGTACAGGTTTTGTTGGTAGTTTTACTGATAGGGGTTTTTTTGTGCATACGGTTGTTGAATCACATACGGTTGTTGGTACTGATTAGCTGGGAATTGTGCAGGTTGATATGAGGCTTTTGCCTGTTCAACCTAAGGGGATCCCTCATTTTTCATTAAGTATGTATCAACTATTTTTTCTTTCAAGAGCTGGTATGCTCTATAGTCTTTTTTCTCATGTCCTACCGATTTACAAAATTTACAAAATAAGTTTGCAGGGGTACTTACAACCTTTTGTAAAGACACATATTATTCATCACAGTGGCCTCTTGATTGGCATATACGACACCATGGTATCCCTTGGACATTTAATGGGTTAGGTGCACCAGATGCGACATAATTCATGAAGGTCGAACAATTATCCCTGGTGTGTCCATCTGTTCTACATTTTGTGCACCACAAGTCCTCTTATCCTTCTTTTCCCTTCTTGATATTTTGAAGTTGTAGTGTGAGGTTGGATAGCTGCAATTGAATCTATACCATTCCTATGGCACCGTCATCAATAGGCGAGGCCTCTAGCTTCATCACCAACTCTAGTGATTCTGTCTACGACTCAATCTTTTGCTGCATCAATGGCCCGCAGATGTGTGGTAGCAGCACAGCAATAAACCATTCTTTATGCTGCACATTGAACATCTGGAATCTTACTTTGGCCATCAGCATCTTGAATCTTTGATGAAAATCCCACACAGTTTCTGCTACATCTTGTTTAATCTCCTTAATCTCAGTAATACATTGTGACTCTGATTTCGGTTTTCTTAACTCAAGGTCATAATCATCTGCGCTTTCTTAACGTCGGTGCTATGGACCAAACGTACCATCCACACAGCTTCACATAGGAACCAATGTTGTTCAGGGTCTTCCATCCCATTTCCATTAAATGTAGGTAGTCAGATGTCTGTCGCAGCCATTAAGTTGGCATTCAGGATTTCTGGAATAGGGTTTAACTAAGCTGCACATGAGTTGCACCTTCCTATGCACTAGTTCTAGGGCTAGTGCTATCTGTATTAGAGGTCCTTTCAGGGGATGAGACTCTAGATCTCATCTCAGGTGATATTGTTGGTGTTATATAATTGTGTTCTAGCCCCGAGGTCTCTTCAGAGCTATCTATATCTTCAGGTCCTTTTGAGATCGAGCTATAGTCCTCCTCTTCATCACAAGACCCTTCATCTTCACAAGACTGAAGTTCTTATTTGATTCCTTTGAACAAACTAGGATTCCACTGACCCCTTTCGGTTTTCCTTCTCTTTCCTAATCTGAATCTTCTCCTACTCCTTAGGACTCTAACCTCGAGTTCAGGATCTATTCTTCCGAAGAACATCTCTATGCACTCCTCCCCATTTTCTTACCTACTTGTAAGTGACATAGCCCCTTCCTAGATACACTGCTCAACTATCCAAGTGAAAAATACCCTTCTCATAAGTAAGTAGTTTTATCCATGTACTTATGCTCAATAAGTATCTCCTTCATGGTCCTTGGAAGAAATCTCTTTCAGCTTCACTATTTAAAGTTATAGTATCTACTGGAAACTCAGTAATATACCCTTGCAATATACTATCTACCCAAAAATCAACAACTCTAGAGACAAAATTACTTACACTAGTTACCTCCTGAACCAGTTGGTCACTCCACTTGGTAATCTCCCTTATTTGGTAGTTGGTCCATCTAGATGCCAATCCTACCAACCATTCATGTACTAGAATAGGGAACTCAGCAAAGAATATCTCATGAATATCAGAGTATATATATTCATCTAACCATCTTTCTGTGCTGAACCATGTTCCTACACTTCTTACGCAAACACCAATGTTTTACCATCCACCCATTCTTCTATCTCCTCCTTCATTGGGTGTCACACCATCTCCCCAATTTAATCAAAAGAGTCCCAACAACGGAATCATTTGTTCACCACTTTTCCCCACTTGCGGAACCCAAGTTCTACGCAGCCTGTCGATCCAACAACTACCCGAGATACCGGCCCGATAGAGCAAGCCCCATCAAAAACACCTATGAAGTTGGCACAGTCTCACCTGAGACACCTCATAGATGGGTAACCATCGCAACCATGTTTCTGCGATTGTTGAGGAAGTATAGTCCCTTGGCTCGCAGATAAGGACCTCAATGAAGGCAATGAGACGGCTGGACAGAGGAGTCGGTTTTGCATGACTGAGTACAAATATATGTCATCGTGCATGACTTGAATTTCCTTTTCACCTCACAGCTGGTGCAAATCATGCGGCACAGCTGATTCATATTAATCAGCTCTACTACTTTCGTCCGGATTCATAACAGGAATTATACAGAATGAGATACATATATACAATTCAATTCAGCAAGGCATTCTGGTCATCCATTTACTAATTGTAAGAAACTAACATAGACTAGATCACATTTAACATTATACGAAAAGCAACTAGTAATCAATCACATAAACATTCACCATATCAACCATTCATTCAGACACAAGGAATAACGTAGAAACCCATCTCTAAAAAACCACCAAGGTGCTCTTCATCTGGCATGAGAAAGGATATAGCACCTTGCAATCTGTGGGAATTAGACCGATCTTGAGATATGTCTTTAATTTCAAACTCATAGTTCTCATTCTCTCTGGTTCGTTTTCCTACTCTACTCCTACTCCTGGTGGTCTGCTCCCACTACAGCCAAATTTGCGGCTCAACAGCCCCTCTAATGCTACCATACTCTTTCTCATTCTACTCCTGTTCTGATCACTATAACATTACAACATAACTAGCATCCCCTTCCATGGATTACCATTGAATAGAAAACTACTACTGAAAACTAAATAGAGATCAACAGAAACCTTCCAGGCCAACCTGCTAACCATTGCATCCCTCCTATTTATACTAAATTACATGGCCACACACGGTCAACTACATTCCAGCAGTCTGTTAGCTGTCACCATCATCCACCCCATTGGTTACAACTATGGTGATCATGACTTGAAACGAGGCACTATCATCCTGACTTACAAATATATTCTCATATGTGCATAGTTGCAAGCTTATACCATTTGATATGACCATGATATGGATTCTATATCTGTCGGTTTTCAACCATTTTCCCCTTGTGCACTTTCGTGATTGCTTTTCCTTTGTCGTGCACCTCTCTATTCTTCCTTCGCGGCCCATTTTCACCTTCGCACTCTTCCTTTGCTTCTATCACATGCATGATGCATTTTCCTTGGTGCGCGCGTGACTTCCTTCTTATGCCCCTTTCCCAGGACAACAATTCACAATCAGACACACTTTATGAATTAATACCTCTTTCTACGAGACCTATGCTCGATCCATCTAGGCCACCAAAAGGACATCATGTCGATGGTGTGATTGGTTCTATTAGTCAAATTGATCGACTTACCCAACAAATGGGATATTTGTTTGTTCAAAATTATCAACCCACAAGAGGAAAAGAAAACAAAAAACATATGAATCCTACCCAAAATTCATAGATCCTCACAGTCCAAGACACATATCAAAAAGAAAAAAAAAATAAACAAAAGAAAATTCCAAATGCTAATTATGGGACAGGATATGCACCTAGAATGAATAATCAACTAGAAGGAAATTAGGAGAAACCAAAAAACAAGTATCCTTGCAAAATTTGTCAAGGAGATCATCCTACTCACCTGTGCCCTCATATGGATGGCATTCATCAAATTTTATCTCAATGTAGTGGACCACAACCACCACTTGTGTTGACTCAACCTTTTCCACAATAGAAATAGATGGTTATTGTGGCTTCGATACCTCCACAAGGAGGGAACCAAACAAACCCTATGCAAGGGGGGAATCCACCCATTTCCAACATATTTGTATTATATCATGAGGTTAATTTTCAAAGTGTTTCAAACAAGGGATCATTCCTATGATCCACCACCTAGTGTTTCAGACCCTTCAGGATCAAAACCAAATGGTTCTCTCACCATTGAGAAGTGCATTTGTGGCTTACCTGGATGCTTCAAGAATTTGTTGTCAAATAAAAACACTAAATCTCCTTGACAAAAATTTTTTGTCTTTATGTGGCGATCATGCCACGCCTTCTATCGATCTTTCTCCACACACTAGTGGAAAACATCAATGAAATGATCTTCATCCAGCTATATCATTTGCACCATGCGCTCCTCTA
This sequence comes from Pseudotsuga menziesii, assembly GCA_001517045.1. Lineage (NCBI taxonomy): Eukaryota > Viridiplantae > Streptophyta > Pinopsida > Pinales > Pinaceae > Pseudotsuga > Pseudotsuga menziesii. Next base: position 174,493 of record LPNX011062936.1, read on the forward strand.
GTACAGCATCATCATCCATTCTAATCACAATCACGCAGCAGCAATGCATAGACTAGGAACGATGTATTCCATAGGAATCACTACCTCTTTCCCATAGACTATTTTAAACAATGTTTACCCTGTCAATCGCTTGCACATGCTGTGATAGGCTCCTAACATTACAAGAATATTTAGATCCCAATCATCTCGGTTAATGTTGGATACCTTGGTCAGTGCATGCTCCAATATCTTGTTGAAGGCCTCCACCGTCTCGTTCTCCTGCGGATGGTATGGTGTACTTTTGTTGTGTTGAACCTGCCATTCTTCTATCATGGCTCTTACTGTGCAGTTGAAAAACTGACTACCCTGGTCACTCATCAATATTCTCGGGCACCCAAACCATGTCATGGTTTTCTCAAACAGAAATCTAGTCATCGTCGCATCAATATAGTCCACAACTAGTGCATCCTTGGTCCATCTCATCAGATAGTCCGTCACAGTGGTGATGTAGCATGCACCAGTTCTTTTCCTAGGTGGGTTGATCGAACATACAAATTCTACTGCCCATTTATCAAAACGTTACAAATTTACATGGGGTATAAGTGGCATCTCATCTTGTTGCGATGGTTTTTCAATGCATTGACCGACATCACAACTCCTTGCATAACCTACTGCATCATTATGAAACGTGGGCCACAAGATCCCTGCTCGAATCACCTTCTGTGCATTTTCCCATCATCCATAGTGCCCCCTAGCCACTCTGGCATGCGCTTCTTCCAAAATATGTTGTTGTTCATGCGAGAGGACACAACTCCACAAGATTTCATCAAGTCCCATCTTATACAAGTGTCCAGCGATCAACTCAAATTTGGAAGCTTTAACCACCAACTGCTTCTTTTGACTTGTGGAAAGTTCTTCTGGTGCGACTCTGGTTACCAAGAACAGGATTATTGGAGCATAATGATCATGTTCCATTTCAACTCGAAATAGCTGTGTCCAACAATCCAAATTCAATGTTGGTAGGTTCCTCTCCCATCTCGATTCTTGATAAATGATCGATACCAACATTCAAGCAGCCCAGATTCACTATAATCTCAAAATCAAATTCTTGAAAGAGGAGTATCCATGTGCATATATTCCCCCCCAACATAGGATTATTGACCAGATACTTCAATGTCGAATGGTCATTGAACATTTTGAAGTGACCTCCTAGAAGATAATGCCTAAATTTATGCAGTGCATAAACCATCGTGAGCCCCTCATGCTCCATGGTTGTATTATTCTTCTTGGAAAATGATAACTTCCGACTCACAAAAGCAATAGGTTGATCGAATTCGTTGTCACCTGGTTGTGCGAGCACTACTCCTAGTGCAACTGAAGATGCATCAACATGAATGTAGAACTCCTTGTTCCAATCTAGGAATACAAGTATCGTTGTTGAAGCCATCTTGGCCTTTAGTGTGTCAAAACTACTTTGGAATTCAAGACTCCACAGGAGCACAACATCCTTCTTCAATAGTTTCTCCATAGGGGCAGTGATCATGGCATATCCTCTAATGAATCTGTGATAGTACCTAGTTTGTACAAGCATCACCTACAACATATTAATTAATATGTTTCAACTTTAACACCCACATCTCTAGCAAAAACAGAAAACCTAATACACATGTAGGTGAATTCCAACAAATAAAACCATATAAACTATACAGAATTTGAAAAATGTTATCCTCCACAACTCATCTCCTACATAACAAGACAGAAAATTTAACCTACCACTTTTCGCTTTGTTAGTGCTATGTCATCATCATTGTGAAAATCCCTTGTATGGTCCCTATCAAACCATTTATAAAATATGCAACTATTATAACCCTGATTTGAAATTAACATAAGCATAATAGAAAAACTTGATGTATGACTGACATAAAGTTGCAAAAATGATAAAACCAGTGCACACTTAACAAAATATTAGATAATCATCAAGGTAGGCAATTGAGTGGGATCAATATCTGTAGGGTTGGCTTCACATTACAACAACAATGACATATAAGGTCCTCACTGGGTTTCTTAGGACCTTACTAGGTTTCTAAGCAGATGGGTTGGCTTTAATTCATTAGCACCTTGCACCTGCCTATTTCGTATTTTTTCAATAACAGAACATTGAAATATTAAAGAAAAGGATAGTCAGACTAGAGGTTAACTTGAAAATGATTAAAAGCAATAGCATGTCCTCCTCTATTGCTTGTCAATGTAGGTTTTAACATAATTATGTGGTGTTACACATTCATTCCCATTCAATTTGTTGCTTGATTAGGCAATTGTATATATTTATGGTTCCTAGCTCTATTATCATTGTTAGCTTTTGCATTGTCCAATAGTTTCTATCCATAGAAAATGATATTGGAATCCTTTGTCTCTGCTTTTATCCAAGGGTTTCTCTCCTTGATATCAGAATGGTGTTCTAGTAGTGCAACACCTTGTATATGATCTATTTGTGATGACTCTGCATCCACCAAAGGGATTCGACAACTATAACAATTGAATAATTGCAAGATAAACACATGGCTCACATATTCACAGCTTAGTAGGGAGATAGAAGCATCTGCCACAATCAGAAACAAATCTCATGTTCCCCTTCAAAGGATTCTAAACCCTTTTAAATTTTAAGTGAGCCTTGTTATTCCATTGATTTAAAACTACTAATTGTAACTAAATCTCTATAAATGAAGTTCCTCTGGCTCGAGGATGAGGATCACTTTCTGCCTCTATTTTATTTTTATTTCTAATCGGTTTTCCAAACAAGTAAGGAAGATTACTGATCACCACTTGGAATACATTTCATTTTCAAAAAACAAATTCCCTAAAAGTAAACTAAGAAGATCCCTAAGATCCAAATGACTGTGCCTTGTACATTGGAATAGCAATAACTTTAAAATTGATACCCAAACACCACAAAATATATGAACTATATGTTCTTCAACTCTAAAATTGTAAAATCAAAACAAATTTAAATAGCTCCAATAAATTATTATTTACCCATTACTCAATAATCTCAAATATTCAAAGCATGCCCCCATCTATCTATATCTATTATTAATCAATATTAGATAAATCAAGAAGAGAATCCTCCTTGAGAAGGAGAATAAAATCAGCCAAGCAAGCCATAACATATAATGTATTAAGCCAGAAAGAAACGCCTTTACATAAAACCATTAATAGAAGACACCCAAATATATTTCAAAAATTTTTACCTAGATTAGTTATCATCTAAACCACTGACTGTTGTAATTATAGTTATTACAACTCCATGGTGATAAATAAGTATGGGATGTCAATTCCTCAATGGTAGGGAAAAGTTCTGGAAATTATTTGCTAACAATATATAAAATTGCAAAGCAATAGCAAATATCCTTCACCTATCGCCTACCACAATATAAAATGTAAATGCATTCTCCTCAACAATAAACAAACAATGTTTTTTGTTTGATGTATTTAAGAGTCTTGCAAAGGTAAGTAATTTTATAGTACCATCTAATACATTTCGATATTTTAGCATTGAGCTACTGATTTTCTTTGTCAATCTTCACACAACATTAACAAAAATGTTGAGGATTCTACCATGTGTAAGGTAAGGGTTGGGAGATAAATATGTATCCCATCTGCAACTTGCACAATTTTTCTACTTAGATGGAAAAAGTTTGGGACCAACATTCTCGACCACTATCTACCCTAAAGCTATTTCCTTTAATCTGATAAAGTAGACAATCCATAATCTATTGTGGAAAGAATGTTCAATACTTTTCATGGAATCTTGGAAAGCAGGATTTCCATTTCCACAAGTTAAGTTGAAAGAGCATTCTGGAATTTGTCAGGTAAGGGTCGAGGAGATAAATCGGTATCCAATCAGAACAATTTTGCTACTTATATGGAAAAAGTTTGGGAACAAAATTCCCAAACACTATCAACCCTAAAGCTATTTCCTTTGATCTGATAAAGGAAAAATCTGGAATACATAACTTTGGTTTTCCAAAACACACAAAATATGCATTTAATTTCTAGAAATTAAAGGTTTCTTACTTGCTATTGTATTGTTGCTCATATTCTAGCTTTTTTCTCCTCTGCTCGGCTTGCCTAGCTTCAAAATCATCTCTACTCAAAGCTGGATGAGCAAAGTTGTAATTACCCATACCACAATCCATATATTCTCTAAAATTTACAAACTTGCTCAGTTAGAACAAATCTATTCAATCTTATCTAAAGTCAGAAGATTCAAAATTGAAATGACTCCACAAACTTAAAAGTAAGATTGGTTCAAAATAGGTAAATACTTGGAAAACAAACTCACTACAAAACTAGGCTTCAAAAACAATTCAGAAACATGTTTTTTATTCTAGGTTTGGGCATGTATAGTTTATTTATCTATTTTACAGGTCAAACTTGACTAATTCTTATACAACTCACCAAGTATGGCCATGTCTTCCAAGCCTGCTTAATACTAGTAAAACTAGTAAATTAATATGTGTTTGACCATGTCTTCAAACTTAACAAGTTATGGCTAGTTTGACCAAGTGTAATCATCATGCTTGACTCAGCAATTCAAACTCAGGTACTCAACAGACTCAGCCAAGTCTTGTAAGTATGATCCTATATCTAAAAAATTCATTTAAGATATAGTATGATAAATCAATACAAAATAACACCTCACCTTTAAACAGGAGGGAAAAAATTTGGCATATATCCCCGTGCTCCATACATATCCGTTGGCATAATTTGTTCACTAAATTTCATGTCAAATGGATTAGGTCCATAACCCATCTATGGGACACGACCATTACATGCCATGTAAGCCTCCGGTCCCCACTATGCACCAGGCCAAGAATTATATGTAGTAGGTGCAACATATGACATCATACACCCTTCAACACCAAAATCTTGTGGTGCTCTCCACTGCATCTCATTGTATGTAACAATGATAAAGCACCCAACAAGCATCATTTACAAATGCATCCATTGGCTTCTAATTAGGAAAGGAAATTATAGTGAAAATAGAGAATACAACACAAAAACATCCTATAACACTTTCCAATACATCAGTTTCCCAAGTGAAAAGCAATATAAAGGTGTATTACTAGTAGAGAGTTGTCGAGCTCACTTCTTTTTCTTCTTTCTTGCTGAAAACAAGCAAAGTTTGAAGTGCATGAGAAACACTGCTACAGATATATACCTACTTATCATGGATACAAAAATCCACAAAGCCATAAATCCAAAAGATCCACCCCAATAAACATGCTAAGTAATAACTACTTGGCTCAGCAATAGGAAACTTTTGTTGAACTGCTTCCTTAACCAATGGGGCACTCTCCTGTGATAAAGGCTCTTTTGTGCTCATAGACTCATGTGTTTCCTCAAGAGGCTCAGCTCTTTTTGTAGAGTGATTTTTATCTGATGATTGATGTGGCTGGTTAACAGGTGGCTTCTTTTCAGAAATGTTTTCCTTCACATTTTGCATGTCCGACTTTAAAGGAGCTTTGTTTTCCTCCTTTGCTTTATAAATCCTAACACTCTCTTCTTCCATTGGTGAGTTCTCTATTAAGGCATTGGGTAAAAATAAAAATAGAATGACCAACTATTGATATGCTGAAGAGTGAAAACATGCAATAAAAACCATTAGTGATGTTTCTAATGAGTCCTTAAAATTTGGCAAGTTATATAGGTACAAATCCATAATTAAAAAGAAAAAATGTACTATATAAATAGAAAGCAAAATAATATTTTGCACATTTGTAAGATAGATCCTAAGAAATTCCGAAGGTAAATTCTAAGCCTAAAACTAAAGAAAAGAATATGATTACCTTAAGGGACTATAATTCCTACCTTAAAATATTTACTATTCCCTTGATTTCATAGACAACATTCAAACCCATTATATAGAGAAATAAGTTTTTTCTTCACAAGACAGATTTTGTGTTAAGAAACTCGCAAAAGAGATAGCTAAGTACACCAAAGGATAACAATAAAAAATATTAAAAATGGGTGGGCCTATCCTCACTGTTCACATCCTAAAGCTCTTTAATTTACCAATCAAGTAGGTGTTGTGAGGGATATCTACCTTATGACTTGAGGTTTTAGGGTCACCAACATACTAGGGTATGGATTGCAGACATCAAGGATTCATAGACATATATAAGAGAAATAGGGTTAGTGGGACATGTACCTTTTTACCAACAGTTTATCCAAGCTCTAACCTTCTTCCTCATATGTTCTTCAACCTTCTGATCTTATATGCCTGCAAAAAAAATTGACGTTCCTCCAAAATATCCCTTATTGTTATATATAGAAGCATGAACAGATTACAATTGCATTTAATAATAAATAACAATACATATCATGATTCATAACAACAAAGGCATGCACTAAGACAATATGGAAGAAAGACACTCTTTATTAAAGAATTTTAGGAAACATTACAACCCTATCTCAGACAAGATTCTCTGCAGACAAAGAAACTGAGTCCTCTTGCTCCTCTCTCCAGTGAATTCCTCCAGCATAAACTTTCTCTCCAAAAATTGCTTCCCCTATTCTCTACCCCTCCCCTCTATTTATAGTTTCTAGTGAGGAGATGTTTCGAGGCCCAAGATGGTTAGAGGAGTTATGGAAGTTATCAATATGAACCCAAATTCCCCTAAACTAATCATGTTTTTATTTTTAATTTTGTTTTAGTGGAACTCATAGGTATATATAAGGGAACTTGTGAGTGACCCACAACTTTCCTTGAGGGAAGTCGTGATTACAACTTTTCAAAGATGACTCACGAGTTGCATATGAGAGTACCCATGAGTTTCTATGGGAGGATCCACGAGTGCAAGGAAAAATTATTTTTATAAAGTGACAAATATGAAGCAGAATATGCGTATCAAGGCTTCAATCCATCTATAAAGTTATGGTCACTTCAATCCATAAATTCCTTTTGTGCAACGACAGACTGGAGTCGTTACTCAGATGGAGAAGTGACATTTCATTGTGTAAAAAATTTCCCCTAATGTGTGAGGTCAAAGGGTAGCGATGGCCAAAATACATTACAATATTTTAACTCAGAGGATTCAAAAGCAAGGTCATAGAGAAATACCTGAAATAGACAAATCAAGTTCATTTACAAAATCATTGCTGAGTGTTAGATTTTTATCATTAAGCTATCATAACATTAGGATATTTAACTGAGAGAACAACACGCACATCAATCAAAACAAAAGAGACCGATGAACACAGTCACTGCAGAATTTGAACCCAAAATCCGATGACACAATCCGACGTCATCGAACATTTCGCACAGATGTGTCAGACAGCAATCAATAAAAAGAATGCTGGTAACAGAATATTTATAGAACCGTTGAATATCCGACATAAGTGATTCAGATTTTTTACGCTGGTAGTGTCGGGGAACTGACACTAGAAGGGTCGGATTGTTGACGTCTGTGAAAGCAACACTAGCAGTTATCCGAAACTGATGCATCGGATATCTGACGGGGAACCAACACAAAACTAGCGGTTATTCGACACCGATGCATCGGATATCCGATGGGCCGTTTATAGAAAAAAATATAACATATAATAAGAAATAGACTCATTTTCATTTTGGACACTCAGTTCAATAAGGAAGTTTTTGTGAGTTGGGAGTAGGTCCGGCGGTAGACATGGAAGACAACTCTATTGACCTGTGGCAGCAAGAGCTCAACATCTTCTCCTCACAAAAAATTACCGGTATACCGTCCCCAGACACAGTGCAGAACACACTGGAAAATTTGACAACTGGAAGTGAGACTAGGGTTCCAGTTTCTCTTCCAGATGAAGAGAGCAGGGTTTCGGTTTCTCCACTAGATGAAGAGATGCTAGGTGTTTTCACAACACAGCCATTGAACGTGGCCTTAGGAGGAGGCCCTTACTCATTATTCCAACCTCAACCTCACAGCACAGCTGCAGCAACCATTTTCATCGAACTTCACCAGGTGGAACCACAAGGAACCCCGAACAGGGAAATCGATTTTCCAGTGTCATAGGGAGCATGCACAGGAGACGCTACCGAACAATTGAACTCCAAAAAATGAAATATTCAGTGTTTAAATCCCTTTAGAAGAGAATTTAACATAAATTGTGGACTTCGGTGCACCATGGAAGAAGCATGGGAGATGGATGGATTAACCCTAATCGAGAAAATCACAGGAAGAAACCCCACCCTGGGGAAAATGAAGGAATGGGCCAAGAAAAATTGGCCAGGGCTTCAAGGTGAAGGCCTGGTTATTAATTCCCTTGCAAATGGATGGTTCAGCTTCCTATTCAAATGCAGAGAGGATGCAGACCAAATACGCAGCAAAGTCTGGACATATGTGAAAACCCCATTTCAGCTAAAGCAGTGGACCCCCTTGTTCGATGCGGAAACAGAGCAACTGGACACAATACCAGTCTGGGTTCGCCTGCAAGGACTACCATTGGAATTCTGGAACCCGGCCTACCTTAGAGAAATTGGGAATGAGCTGGGGACTTTCATTGAAGTAGACCTCTCATTTCAGCTAATGGACATCAAAAAGGTAGCTAGGATCCTAGTCTCTTTGAACATCATAACCAGTCTTCCTGAAGCCTTTAATTTTGTATGGCAAGACAAGCAAAAAGGATAGGAGTTGGACTATGAAGGGATCCCATTTCGATGCTGCAAACGTCATGAAACAAGACATTTGGCAAGAGACTTCCCAAACTTTGTTCCCTCAACAACTGGAAGAAGAAAGTGGGTTAGGCGAACAGAGGCCCCGAGCTCCAAAGAAATTGATCCAAACATAGCCTCAAATGAAAATCCTCTCAGGTCGAAGGGAATAGAACAACCATTGGATCAACTGGAAAGAGCGAGAGTAGTAGCAGCAGAAGGGCCTCCTCAATAGATGGCACAGCGTCGGATCGCGTCTCCCCCACCGGGTATGAACACTTCTTCCATTAGCAATCAATTGAATGATTTATCTTTGAATGAGGAAAAATATTTTCCTACCCCTATCACAAACAGTCCCCCTCCCCCAAAAAATGACACCTCCTCCCCCGCATTCAAAAGTACCTCGAATTCAAACTAGGTAGCCTCCCCTTCCACCATAAAAAATGACTCGCCCGCTCAGTCCTCCTCTATCCATTTCCACCTTCATTCAAGGGACGTTCCAATCCCTCAAAAACCAAAAATCCCTACAGAAGTACTAGGGGTAAGTGCCAGGATCACATTCAAAGGCAAAGGGAGAGGAAGACCATCTCACCTCTCTATGGCCCAGAGCATGGCACTCAGGGATCAGGCAAGTGGCAAAGAAACAACCATTTTCGGGGCACTTAGTGCAGTGCAAACCCTAGATGGGGTGCCCAAATGAAATTTGTCTCCCTAAACTACAGGGGTTTGGTAAGCACCCGAAAAAATCTTTCCCTAAAAAGGATAATGGAGGTTCTATCACCAGAAGTCATCCTTCCACAAGAAACAATGGGTCCATAGCTGGAAGTTGAAACTAGTTTAACATCACTTCTTCTACAATACTCTTTCACAGCGCAAAGTGCCATCGGCCACTCTGGAGGTCTAGCAATTGGATGGAAGAAAACAAGCATTCGGTGCACAAACTTAGGAGGTGCATGCTTATATCTAAATCAAAGTCATTTTTTTCAAATTTCTTTGGGCCTAGGAACTGGAACCAACAGTTATGCAGAACTCATGACATTGAAATTACTTCTCTATTTTGCCAATGAAAGAAATTGCAGACAGTTACAAGTATATGGTGACTCAATGGTGGTTATAAAATGGATGAATAAGATACATAAATGCAGAACTGCTTCTCTAGATGCATTATTTGAAGATACAACCCATTCTCTCTCATTCTTTTAATCAATCTCTTTCACTCATGTTTACAGGGAGCGAAATAAGGAGGCAGACAGGCTCTCAAAGAAGGATCTGACATTGCAATGGGGTGAATGGAAAATTTTGGAAACACAGGACTCCAAGGCCACGGAATATTTGCATAGGCCTTTTATAAATCCATCACTCTAAAAAAATGTGTAAATTTGAAATATATTTTTGAAAGCATAGCGCAAAATCAGTCTTTTATGACTGGATGCTTTACTGAATTGTTTACTGATTTTTTTCTGCCATTGACTAAATTAATGTAATGATTTTTTCAGTTGTTGAATGATTGAATGGTTCAATGAATGTTTTAAAGAATGATTTAATGAAATCATTTTTCAACTATTGAGTGAAATAATTTGCATTGTAGATGCAGCATTGTTATTTGCTTTGTGAAATAGTGAAATAAATTGTTAATTGCCAGTATAGGCATTGGGTTTGGGGAGTTGAGAGTGATGTGAGGGGGGGAAGGGCCCATAAGAGCTTCCACATTCATGTGGTTGGTCCTGTTTAGTAGAGAATATTAAATTATTCTCGAAACAAAGAGGAGCTCAATGAATGGTAAGGAAGAATACATTAAAAAACATTTTTTTCTATATTTTTACTGTGTAATTTTCACTATTTCTATTTGAATCCTCCATTGAAACTTGTTACAGATAGCGTTGAGAAACCTTTCCATAGTTAAGAGGCAAGAAATGGAGTTTTGATTAGATCGATGGCCTTATATACATAGTATTTTTGGTTATCCATGTTTTATCAGGTGATATATTCTTAACAATTAATTTACTTGAATAGTTGAATAGTATTGTAATTTACATTGTAATAGAATTGTATTTATTTATATTTTTTTTGTTATTTTCATAAACAAACATAAATATATTTGATGGATCCTAACATGAAACTATTGCAACATGACAAAAAATGAAGTATGTTGAATGATGTTTTGAAAGGTAAAGCATAAGAAGACAGTGTGAAGATCCAGAAATCAAGGTATAAATATGTTTTCTTTTGTTTGATTGAGCTAGTTGATGCTGATGATTACCATACATAGAGGCAAAAAACAATCACTAGAGGCAAGAATATAGACTATGTAAATGTTCTACAAGTTAGGCAGGGGTCTTTTGACATCCTTGACATTTCTACAATGTTAGGTTCATCACCAAACCAAAAAGTTTGGAGTTGTTCCAAAACAAGAAAATTCTGCTTTGAAAAATATATCTATTGAAACAACCTGACAAGTGTTTATGAAGTGCACAGAGGCACTCAAAACACATTCCTAGTGAGAAAGAAGGTCATAGGGATTTAGTATTTCACATTTTGCACCTCTCCGCATATTTGGATTTTTTTCTCTAGTTTCTCTTGAAAGATAAATGCTTTCCAAAATGGCTTCAAACACATTTTTCAATTTTCAACCACCCTTACCAAATTGCATCCCTAGCTACAAATATTTTTCCAGATCAATGTTGCAATTTTCATCTTGGGATATATCACTGACAGCCCAGATATATCATTATCAACAGGTGCATCAAGCATGCATAATTAGGCATCATCATAGAGCAAGGCGCTGATCATCATGTACAAGTGTACATATATGTCTGCCCTCATCATTATATCATGTATCATTATCAAAGCATTATCTACATAGCATTCATCAATATGGAATTATCATGAAACTTCACACTTCATAGATACACCACTGAGTATACCGCTTTATCTTTCAAACATCTCATACTCAGGCTTTGTGTCAAGCTATCAGAGGACTGTTAGTAACCTCAAATGTACAAAGAAGTCACTAGTTTATCATCACAAATTGCAGCATTATCATCAACAAGGTTTATCACCATCCAGCTCTTGGTTAGACCGTATGTACCTGGTATGCTTCCTGTGGTGCTAAAATAAACTCATCCTCAAAGATTTGTAGATACTTCCTTGTCACTAGTTAGATCAAAGAAGTCTGCTCATACACTACTCATGCCACAATACCAAGGAGTCTGCTAATATACTGCTTATGTCAAAACATCTACTCATAGACTGCACAGTCTCACTTAATCATCACTCTTTATGTCGTATCAAGTCAATGCACAGTCATAAAGACTGTCACCTTCTAAACCCAAAAGTTTGCAAGACTAAACCTTGGAGATTCCTTCAACCCATAAGTTTTGATCAAATTTATCATGAACAAAAAAGCTACGGCTATCAAAATAGTCACAATTCAAATGTTTCTTCAGACTTAACGTAAAGTCATACTTACTTGAACATGGACTGCTTGATGAATTTACACAGTGCTTAGTAACTCCCACTTCTCCAACTGTCTATGTATAACACCCTTTACTATTGCTAATCCTCAGTCCTGAATCTCCTCAGTAGCTGCCTCAGTGATGCCCGAAATTTAGAGCTAAAATATTCACTCTCTTCCACTGAAATTTTCAAAGTAGTGAAACGCCCAAAAAAAACTTGTCATCAGTGTGGAGTTAAGGTCACAAGTAACTGCTGGTAAGTCAAATGGTTGTTGCTGTAATAAAATTCAGACTCTTGGATGGTTGAAGATCAACAGTCACTATCCCACAAAAATCGCAGTGCCTCAGCTAGAGCAAAAAAAAATAGTCCTTCAAAATTATGATTTCGTCCCCAAGAGAAAGCAACTTGGCTCCACCAAAATTATTCTCCATAGCCCGGAAATTTTTTCATGAAAAACTGTCCAAAAATGAATATTTTGACCAAGAAAATTTTCAGTCTTTCCAAAGGGCCAAATTTGCCTCAGTCACATACCCAAAATTCCTCAGTTTGTTTTCCTCGGTCCACAAAAAATGACCTCAAAGCAGATCCAAAATTGCATTCAAATTAAAACTTTTGATCACATATTTATACCTTTTCTTCTCCAGAATCCTGGGGGCCGACTTCTGCACATGGTTGAATTCTTAGGGCCAACAGAGTCCTACATTTCCTTATTTTCCTATGTTGAATTTTGTCATGTTTGATCCATTTTGATAAGCAAAGTCCTAACATTTTTTCCATGAGTCACTTTATGTACAGGTGAGATCCACTCATTAACTTTTAAATCAATCTTTTCCAACAAGACCATAACCATAATCTATTGTTCCCCTAGATCCTTCACACATTTATGAAGAATGGGAAGCTCACGATCAAACTGGAACTTGTAGAAATATTATTTCAACAGTCTCTATGCCACCGTCCTTGTAATGCATATGATTCAATAGCATATTGTAGCTAATATGGAAGGAACTATTCAAAGGATCAACATTTGCTTTAACCACTATTTTTGTAATGGATGTCTCCATTTATTGGATTGGTGAGGTATTCTTCATAGGAAAAACTTCATTACTTTCAGCAGGTGATGATAGCATGGTCAAGTGGTGGGATGTCATAATCCAGGTATTGGAGTAATTATGTTTTGTTGATTTTCTTTTGAAATAATTTCTAAATTTTCAACACTGTAGAGCATATTGCCCACTAGTATTCACAGGTCAATTGATTCCTTTTTGTGTTTATACATGAAGAGTTACTAAATATAGAAGGGAATAAAGACTATGTTCATTGTGGTGTAGCAAGTCTATAGAGTGTTGATTTATGGTGAGATTGGGATTTATGGTCATATGCATCTAGCTGGAGTCATTATTTGATTTAGTTTACTTTCTTTACAATTTTTCAAATGGATAGGCATACATGTTCATATGACCAAACATATGGACATGCTTCAAAGTAAATTCATAGATGGATTCTTTTGTAACATAATGGTATGGTAAGAGAATACTATCAACAAATAACCATGATCCCAAAAGTTATCAATAACTTCAGCTGTTTATTTTTCTCACTTCTAATCCATATTTCAAAGTTGTGCATATTGAAGCCTGTGTCACAATAAATAGAGGCAATGGTAGGTCTACCAGATGCACCTAAACTTATGAACTTTTTTATCCAATGGTGTTACCATATATACATACAACGTAAGACCAAAAAAAAGGAAGATCCATCTGATCCTTTACATGTAAAGTTGTAAGTTTTATGCAACATTTCACACACCTTCTTTCATCAAATGATCCTGACATACTTTTAGCATCTCTTCAAGCTCATGTAGCTCTTGTAAGGATTAACCCTTCCAAGTTACACCTGAGTGGAAAACTGCCAGGAAGTGCAGTGTTGAATCTTCATTTTCTTGCTCTATCACAAGGATGAGGAAGTAAAGAAGAAGGAGTGGGCCTGTTCTCGTGTGTTGTAGAAAATGGTTGTGATGTAGCAGCAAGCCAATTAGGGTCAACTTTACATTTTGAATTTTTATGAACGTGGTCCGGACAATGCAGAAAATTTAAATGGAATATGGAATTCCTTCAAGTTCCTTTGTCAACTCTTCTTGATATGACCTTTCAATTTCCATTTCCTGCAATAATTGATAACTAGGTATCAAACTAATCTATTACTTATTGAAACATCCATTGCAATTGAAAGTAATATTTTGAGTTTAAAAACATAGTAGTTGAGGATTTTTTCACAAACATCTTGGTTAAATAAGAATTAATTGCATATAAAACCAATTACCTCTGTACCCCTTTCTGTTGTTGCATTGGCTTCATTTTGATAGGCAATAGCATTTGCCAGTATTTTTTGGGAATCATCGATAGCCTAATCCTCCATCCCTGTCATAGGTAAAACTTGTTGCTTTGTTGTTGTTTGCAACTGATTAAAACTTGTTGCTTTGTTGTTGTTGTTGTTACAAAAATTACTTAATAAACACATTGCTTAGAGTTGAACAATGCAAAAATGTGTATGTGGAATTACAAAACAATCAAATCATATGGTGGGGACATGAAAATGTCGAGTTACAGTATCGCTCCATGAGGAAACGGATTGCTCATGGTCTATCATTGGCTTATTACTAATGTAAAATTTACTAATACTACCAAAACCAATTAAGGATCCATGAAACATTTTCAAGTTCCACAAGCTTTAATAAAACCCTTAAGGGGAGATTTTGTAATTAGGAAGAGTCTTAGAAATGTTTATGCATTTATATACATCAATTTTGGATAATGTTGGATCTCATGGGAATTTTGTTCCCTAGAAGCCCATAAAGGTTTAAATTCATTTGATTATCATAAGGGTAGCATGGCTTCAAGGGTAGACTACGTGTCAGCTATGAGTACAGAGTATCTAGTAAGGATCTCTAGTATTTGGGTATGTGGTAATAGGTATAGGGTATAGTTAAGATAAATTTTGTCAAAAGAGTCAGGCACTATAGAAAAAATGAATTCCTCTTCTATTGAAATTAAATGTTCTATTATTTACTATTAGGAAATGGATATTTTGTTCTGTTAAATTTTAACATTTGTTCTACTAATATAATGCAGGGGAATAGTTTTTATTGGATTGAAACGCTTTAACAAATACCTAGAATTTTTTCAGCATGTGAGTGGGTAACAAGCTCTTAAGTTGCTTATGCTGCTTGTTTCCTACTTCACCATTTTTTAGAACTATTGTAGGATTATTGGAGTTGCTAATCATGTTATTTTTGGTGCAGGTGATTACATCCCCAGCAACAACTTTAATTGCAATAACTGTGGAAGCATACAAAAAATGTCCTAGTTTCTCTCATTCAAACTAGTTAGGTTAGTTCTTCACTTCTTAGTTGCGTTAATGTTAATATATAACATGCTTCTATGAAATACTTTGTTTATGTCTAGAATTCTGTGTTGAAGTGTGATAAGCAAATATTCAATTCAAATAAAAGGAAGTGTGTTGAACAAACCATGTTCCATTCAAAGTCAAACCCACATTTTTGGTAGTGTGAAAAATGGATGTCATTCTTGCTTATAGAAACAAAGGTGTTAAGATAGATCAGGTATCCACCTTACTTGTGTAGGTTCTAAACAGACAGACAATATCATATGAAAATGAACTAGTGAGCTTGTGGAATGTAGTAAAAAATCTGTCATTATAGCAATATTGATTCTTTTAAATTATCTATATGATGTTAGCTTGTGTAAATTTTCCCAGAATATGGTAATAGATGTAAACAACAAGGTTATGAGAACTAGAACCAGAATCAGTCGAGGGTCACACCTGAACCAGAACAGAACTGGGTTGGAGAACCATCATGAAAATCATATACATGAGGATATCGTGGATAATATAACAATCACACCATAAACCTAGACCCATTTTAGAGAGATAAATCATAAATATTTGAAACGTGTAAGAGGTGGTTTTGAAGATTAAACGTTTGGTTCAAGTCCTTCTGGTTTTTAAATTGATTCAATCCATTGGTTGAGTACATAAATGGAACTAAGTGGAGATTTTCCATGTGAGAATTGCAAATGTGAAGACACTGTGCATGATAAGGATGGTACAAATTGCAAAATTACATATGAAGTTACGGAATCTAGAGGAAGCGATCACTATAATAGCTATTTGCATAGAAGAGATAGTTCTCCTTATGCAAATCACTATGTCACAAATCCAAGTCTTTGTGATATTGGACCGGTAAAAGCACCTTATGACCTTAGGGAAGGTTCTTCGAATATTAATGAGAAAAATGAATTATGGTCAAGTTTTACTGGGAAAATGTCAAATTTGTTTATGGACAAACTAAAACTGAAGAATATCAAAACCAGTGGTTGAAACTTAGCTTAAAAACTCCACAAAGTTCAGGGCTTAAGGTGGAATGTATTTTAAAAAATGATATAAACCTTTCCCTTCCCGATTTTGATGAAGAAATAAATAGAGAGGGCTCATCTCCAACTCGATAATATGGAATGGGTTTTATTCTTTTGGGAAAAAAATAAAGCGATCTGATACTCATAGATTTTTGGCTAATACTTCCCGCTTTCACTTTTCAATTTATAGTCCTCCTGTCCTCCACCAAACAAGAAGATTCATTTTTTAAATGCAACACATGTATTGACAGTGCTACCTAATTTGAATTTACTAGAAACAAAAATATAAACACGGATTCTGGTACTACCACATCAATATTGCAGGGGAAGTTGGCCTCAGTTTCTGACCAGAATTGCCATTATTCACCTACAAAAGAACCACAGTGTGCAACACTGCAGCAGAGTAGTTTGGGTACATTAGTTGTCTCAGGTGAGAAAATATTTGGTACATAATCGAAGTCAAATGCACATCATATTGAAAGAATTTCCATTACTCACCTACAAAAAAATAACAGTGTGCAACACTGCAACAGATTAATTTGTGTACATCAGGCGTCTCAGGTGAGTAGATACTGGGTGCATAATCGAATTCAAATGCACATCATATTGAAATGTTGTCAATCTAGAAACATTTCTAATTATGTTACTATCTTGTTTGTTTACGTGAAGACAATTTCCTGGTTTCTGGGCATGCTCTTCCACCAAATCAAGGCAATAATAAGACTTCAAAAGGTTTGCTATCATGAGGGGAATATTTAAATGTAAAGCTTAGCTCTATCACAAGGTATTCCATCTGATCCTTTGGTGACTTGTCCTTTCAATGAAAATATGTTACCCTAAAAGTATCTGAGTATAAGGAAGATCCAAACTAGATCTAAACCAACATTGTTATAGTTCATTATCGTTGTTCTTTAGTTGTTATTTTGTTTTACATGAAATGACTTCTATTCTTATTGTTTAGTTTATGTACATTGCAATTGAAAAATTGTATCTCATGGACCAACTTTAACATAATGGCCATTGGAGTGTCAAATTTGAAAGAGACAAAAATTATGTTTTGAATTTATTACAACAGTGTTGTTCTGTATTTAGCTCTTTTTTAGTTTTGTGTTATGCATTAAAGTATAAAATTTTAATCATCTTATATCAAATCCTAACCTAACCCTGAATTTCAACAATTGTCTTAATTAGTTAAATATGTCTTTCTAATGTTCATTAGTTAATATTTGGATTTTTTTTTCAAAATCCATCAACGTCCGTCGCTTTTTCGACGCCATCCGACCTCTGGTAAACACATCTGACGTCCGTGGCATGACTCTAACGCTTCCACCAATCGAAAGACCGACGGTTCAAGTGTCAGACCACGTCAGAAGGTCGACTCTTCTAGTTTTGGATAGCATTGGTTATTTGGCACTTGCTGGATAAAAATTCTAACAGCAGTGCCATTCATTCGACACTGCTGTCCGTCGTATTGCCGACGTGTCAAGGGTCAGCCGATGTTGTATTTTCGACAGTTTATGCAATTTTTAGTGGCACTTTGGAAGGAAATTCAGTTGAATATGCAACACAATGGTCTGTCGAATCTTCGACCTACATTAGTCGTAGGTCGAAGATCCAATGTTACGCCACCGACGAAAGAAAAAAAAAGTGTACGTGTCGAAAAGGCAACCGATAAGTGTCGAATTTCAGACATGCAAGGTGTTGGATTTTGGGGTAAATTTTTGTATTGAGTGTTTTTCCTTGGGGAAACCATAAAGGAGAAAACCCCACAACTTACTCAGAGATAGAATCAGCACCAAAAGTGAAACCCGAAAACATAAAGATGATCTCTCGACAGCAATAGTATATCTCTCTTGTCCCAGCAACTTCTCCTCTCACTCATGCACCCAAATGAGTGAGTGTGTGTGTTATAAATAGAGAGGCTCACTCTCTATTTATATTCTTTCATTCACTTGAAACCCACTCCAACATGTCGGCCTCACTTAACAATTNCTGCCTCACAACTTGTGGGGACTTTGCCTCCTCCGACCAATAAGGAGGTTTATCCTTAACACAATGGTGGGGACTATTGCCTCGAATTACAATGACTCAAATAGGGTCGACTTCACTAGGATAGTCTAAGAACCCTAGGGCCCCATAAATGTGGGGACTTTAACCCTTAACAAATAGGAGGGTTACCCACAATGACTTGACATGACTTGTTTACATTATAGAAACTTCTTGGAATAAACATCGGGGCATGACATGACTCAATAACATTACATAAACATCCTAGAATAAACATCGGGGTACAATACATAAGATATACAGATGAATACATTCCAAAGTTATAATTGCGTCAACACTAAGGGTGCCATGTTCAATAATGTGGAACATTAGCTCCTTTACAAGATTCATTTACATCATATAGTATGGGAAACATGGCCACGTATTTTTTACAAGGTGGATGAAATCCACAATAGTACAATGATGGATCTTCAATAGCCAGATAAATAGTCACAGAGCATAGAAAAATCTTGTGCAACTTGGGTCATATAGACTGTAACCCAAGGTCTTCATCCAAATCCATAGAAACCAGTATGAATCCTACCATGTGAATACATGAGTTGAATTCAAACATGGAGGAATGCCATCAAATTGTTAGTTAGAGAGCTATACTGACAAACAATTCAAAAGAGTCCACCAATATGAGTAGTGTAACCTAAGGTACTATCTTTGAAACTCTAGGTATTCTTTTGTAGGAGGTACTGATCAGAATCCATTTTTCAAAGAGGAAGGCGCTGAATCCTTCAATAGGTAACATGAGTAACTGGTAGACTAGATAAGGGAATATGTACATCAGATAATATTAGAGATGGAAATGAAAGGGATTAGGATGGATAAATAGGGATTAAATATCCCTGAATAGTGATCACAACACAAAAATGACCTAAGGAATCTTTAGACTTTCAATTGGAAACAACCAGACTTATCTTCCATGTAGGAGACATGAATAGATTCCCCATCTATTTAGTATAAGTGGAGGATTAATGACTCGAAGCGATAGTTGAACTAAGAAGTGAAAAACTCAGACATGAGTACTAGGAGACTCAAACTAGTGCTTTGTTCAAGGATGATTTGCTGCAAACAAACTTATAACCCAAAATAATGTATTTCTTCCTTCCCTTTCTTGTTAAGTTTTAACGATTCCAAGAAATTCAACTCGAGTCTTTCTTCATTTTTATGCAATCTTGAATAAAAGAGAGAATAATTCTTGATGTAACATTGATCCGCAGATTTTACGAGCCCTTATTAATGAATGCTCATCGATGCTTTCATAGTCTTAAGAGTCTGAAAACTCCAAAGAAGACTCTATGGGGTTTATTTTTCATAAATTTAGTCTCCCGAGTCTGAAAAAGTATAAAACAATCCAAATAAGAACTCTCTTATCTTCCAGAGAACTAAGGTATACATTTTTCATACTTGGTCGGTAAGGTATGAAAAAGGGGTAAACTATCACCCAACCGACGCTCCTTCAAAAAAAGCATGTATCCATAGTTTAACAAGTGTGAAGGAAGGAAATATCACTCAGAAGGTTCCATTTATTTACGAGAATCAGATATAAAATAGTAAACTCGATGCTTTGTAACAAGGTTTAACGAGGATGGCAATGACATAAAGAATGTTCATAATCTTTTTCATTTTTAGATCCAAATCATGAAAAAGAGAAAAGTAAGCTCAAACAAGTTCATTTTTCGTAATTTTAGTCCTCCAGGCCTGGAAAAGAGATAAATATATACCTAAATATAATATTCTAAATTCCAAATAAGAATAGAGTATTCCTTTTTTGTAAATAATCCATAGGGTCCAGAAAAGGGTTAACTTATACCACTATGAATGATCCTTCAGTTCTTTAAACAAGTCTAAAAGATTAAGTAACCCGAATATCTAGTCATGTTTAAGGATTTAGACCAGGGCTTGAAGATAACTCCATAGGGAGGGGGCCTTATAATCAAAGGTCTTTTAGTAAAAGATACAAAATGAGGCTCAGTTTAGTGTGAAAAAACACTACAAAGGCTTTCACAACCTAACAAAATGTGGCATGGGTACTAGAATCGACAAAGAGTGTTTTAACTAGGGTAACCAATGTGAGGTAGGCTCTAACAATGGAAGAACAACGATGTTTGAAAGGTAAGAAGTGGTTGCACATCGCAGTCCATAGATAAAAAGTAGATCCTAAAGTTCACCAGGGAATAAGGTATAAATGCAATATGCAAAAGGGGACCAAATCCTATCCTAAATTCTAAGGAAACATACTCCAATTTTATCCATGACTTGTAATACCTAGGTAACAAAATCAACATTAGTTCAAATTATAGAAAATGATCCAAACTATATAAAAGTGGGTAAATTTTTTGAAATATTTACTATAAATAGTGAAAATTGGTTCAAAAACATTACATTTGATTTTTACCACTATGAGTTCAAGTTTTACCTCTTGTCTTCAAATGGTTCATGTGATCAATCCAGTGGACGAAACTCTGATCCACAAGTTGCATGTAATTCATATCTCCTTATTCTTTGATTTTATGCTTTCAAATTCTAAATTACATGCTTTATTTGATGTTTTTGGCATACCCTAAGGGCACCATGCAACACTCGTAGGTGGCCCACCATAAATTCATGATTTTTCAAAGTAATCATGGATTTTCATTGAGGAATCCATGAGTGACCCGCGATGTCCTCACTAGACAGTCACAAGTGCTACATAATGAAGGTTTTTAACAAATATAATGGAAAAAATGTTGAATGGGAAGGAAAAAATGGTGCTAGAGTGGAGGGAAAGGGAACACGAGGATATGGACAGGCTATAAATGGGGGATTCAATGAAAATTAATTCCCTATGGAGGTGAAAATTGTTGAAATTATACCACACTTCAAAAATGAGATCCAAAGTTCGACTACTAGTGACATTGGTACGGTTATGAATCATGAAATTTTCATGTTTGATCTTTAGGGAGAGATCCTAGAGATTACTAAAGAAGACATATACTTTGTTACCATATTGTCTCATCGAGGGGCACCCATGAACCTAGGTGGCAACGGCCGTGGGGGTGATCCCCTTAGATTACATGATTAGGTTAATATGTAATGTTTACCTGGAACACATAAATCAAGGACACAAATAATGATTGCACATATAACCATCTTCCCTTTGAAAGTTCTTGTGAGCACTGTTGTTAGAGTGGCGGGGTCATCCGCATTGCATTTAGCTACACATACCCACATGTGCATAAGAGTGGAGTGTCTATGAGGTGTGATCTTTGACTGGTGTTTGGTATTAGTCACAATCATGAAGAAACAACTATTGGAATATATTAAACCAACTCAATACTTAGGATAAAATAATTAATCATTATTTGATTAATTATCTACCCACCAGCTTAATTAGTTGGCATACACTTGCACCTTAAAGTCAACACATTCCATCATACCATAGGAATGATTTATTTCTAATCCTTGGTTGATCTTGACCACTTTATGGACATCCTAAATTAGTAAACACCACTTTACAATATATTTTTCTTTATTTTTCTTTATCCTGCTTTTTTATGGATAAGGTAAAGCTAGTTAACTAGGAAATTGGGTTCCTTTGTTTCCAACCCATCCTTGATTAATTTCTCTCCATTTTCCAGGATTAGCATTTTTTTCCATCTCCCTTGACAACTCACTCATTCTTTTGCTAGTTCGTGAGGTCCTTGAAATATTTGGGAAGTGCTTTAGCCACCTATGGGGGTTTGATATATTTTGGTAAGTCGGCTTTTTTGAGATTTATGAGTTGTATCCATACAAATTTATTTTCCTACAAGGCATGTACTATTTATGTAAACTATTATTCATCATTATTCAATGGAAGGATACACTCCAATAGTCATCTCTTCATTCATGTGATTCAATCTCTTTTCTTCTCTCTTGTTTTCCTATGTATGCTTGTGAGAATTCTTAGTAGCAAGATCTATTTCGTGTGCTTCTTATTATTATCTTTTCTCATATCATTGGAGATATTATTTATACATGGTATCATAGCAGCAAGGTTGATTAAGTTCTACAGAGTTGAGGAGCATAACCAGTATCTATCCCTCTCTGAAGAAGATCTTGTCTAGCTTACAAGATTTTCTCCTAGTTTTGTTTTGAAGGTTTTAGAGAGTATCTCCTAGAGAATATCAACAAATTCAATATGTATTCAAAATTTTATCTACTATCTCCTTTCAACTATCCTGATTGGAAGCCCAAGATGAGCGCATACTTGAAGAGGAAATGTCTCTTTGAAGTCTCCATTGGTGCATTGAGTGAGCCTGAGTCCTATGAAGAGAAGATTGATTGGATAAATAATTGTGATAGAGATTATGGAATTATGTGTTTGGAAATGTCTCCAAATATACATCATTTCATAGATTCTGCTGAGTATCCATTTGAGCGTTGGGAAAATTTGGAAAAATATTTTGGTATGCAGGAAGTAGAAGATGAAGCATGGAGCGAACCCAACATCTTCTCATGTTATCTCTCTCTCAATATTTATTGGCCTCTACATTCTCTAATGAATTTATTTATGATGAAGAAGTTTCTCATATAGTTAATGTTGCTGCTACCCTCTTTGATTCGAATGCTTCCTCCTTCAATGAAGAAGTAAATATTGAAGAGCCATCTTTTTCTGTGTCTCTTGAAGGTGATTCTTCTTCTTGTGATACTAATGATGAAAATGAATTAACCTATGGAGATTATATTTATATTTATCATGATCAATTAACCCATTCATTTTTCTCTAAATATCATATCTTATATTCTGAGATCTATGTGCCATATCCTTCACACTTTGTGCATACCTCTCTCATTGATGGTGTGCAACCTAGTGATTTACAGGATGCTTTCTTAGACATATCAAGTATTATTAGTGTAATTCCACTTACCATGCTTGATATGATGTTATTTTTCATCTCCTCCTTTGTTCTTGGCATCAATACTCAAAAACTCCTTGAAGATTTTGAACAACTCCTTCTTTCCTCCTTTCATACAGAGGATTCATTACTAGTGTATTCCCATGAGTCTACTGATATGATTATATATGATCCTTTGGATTCTGATTTAGAAGAATTTTTGCAGGCTGATACAAAAATAATACCACCATCCATACCATCTACGATACCTCTGAAAAATCCTAAGACTATACAAATCTCAATTTCACTAGTTGATTCCTCATTGGTCTTTTATATACTGTTGCTTATCTTACATGGTTTGAAGTCTTTCCTATATTTAAGTGGTTCATTATATATTAAATTAGTCATATTTGGACTGATATTAAAACATTCTTGGATCTTTTCTAAAAACTTATGGTTCAGATCCCATGTCCATCCATCATTCATAATTTTACACCTATCAATTTTCCCCAGTTGCTCATAGTTTTCCTAGTCTAGCCCTACATCCTCATGGAGTCACTAAAGCCTTTTTATTTGATGTTCCATATGATAATGTTTCTGATATATCAGATTTTTATCAGCCTCATATCATATCTGGAAAGGTTCTACATTAGATTGGAAGATTGACATGTGATTCACATCACAATTTTGTAGCTATTCAGGGAATTGAGTGTGAAATAATTAGTCTTAATTTTTGTACTCTTTGGGAAGGAGTATGCACATATCTATTTTCCAATTCAGATTATGTTTTTAGATCAGATTTTGGCATCAGAAATAAGAATTCAGATAATGCTCCTACTTCATCAGTTGATGAGATACAAGGAATCTCTCCTCTTCCTTCTTGTAGGTTCTACACTCTAGCACATGATCATGGAGTTCATGATTTCTTCATCAAGTCTTCCATCCATAAGCAGTTTATTCAGCTGATTCAAGTGAATATAAATATATGTTGATGACTTTTTATTTCAAATTTGTGTGCCTTTTCCTTTCTTGAGGGAGGATTTTACCCATGTGGTTTTGCCTCTTTCCTCACTTTTTCTGGACATAATAGTTGTTAAAAGGTGACCACAACCTTGTTGTTGGGCCCTATATGCATCCATATGCATCTATATTTTTGACATACCATAATAAATTAAAAATTATAGGGGGTTTTGGAATATATTAAACCCACTCAATACTTAGGATTAAATAATTAATCATTATTTGATTACTTATCTATCCACTAGCTTGCTTAGTTGGCATCCACTTGCACCTTAAAGTCAACACATGCCATCTATACCCCATGAATGATTTATTTCTGATTCTAGGTTGATCTTGACCACTTTATGCACATTTAGAATTAGTAAACAATGTTTTACAGAATATTCTACTTTATTTTGTTTTATCCTTCTTTTATGTGGATAAGGTAAAGCTAGTTAACTAGGAAACTGGGTTCCTTTGTTTCCAACCCATCCTTGATGACTTTCTCTCCATTTTCCAGAATTAGCATGTTTTTCCATCTCCCTTGAAAAATCACTCATAATTTTTCTAATTCGTGAGGTCCTTGACATATTTGGGAAGTGTTTTAGCCACCTATGGGGGTTTGCTATGTTTTGGTAGGTCGACCTTTTTGAGCTTTATGAGTTGTCTCCATACAAATCAATTTTCCTATGAGGGATGCACTATTTATGTACACTATTATTCATCATTATTTAATGGAAGGATACACTCCAATATTCATCTCTTCATTCACGTGATCCACTCTCTTTTATTCTCTCTAGTTTTCCTGTGTATGCTTGTGAGAATTCTTAGTAGCAAGATCTATTTCCTGTGTTTCTTCTTAGAATCTTTGCTCATAGAAATGGAGATATTATTTCTACAATAAATCTCAGAGTGCATGACAGGGAAGAAGAAAAACTTCAGCTATGCAAGTATCTTTGTCGCATTCTTCTTCAAGAGGGTTCCTTCTCTAAGCCCCATAGTGACACTCCCCTCCCCCCTCCCCATGAACCTATAACTACGTGGTGGTGGGATGTAATCCTCTAATAGGATGGTGGTGAGATCCATGGTGGCTATGATGAGATTTTATATGCGTGTTGGAGCTGCTAGGTGCCTTCTCTAGAGTAGCTCCCATATGTAGGTTTGGAATTTCGAGGTGATCCTGAGTTAGCTCTCCTCCTGGAGAAGCATGGGGAGACATGGATAAGTCATTTAATTTTTGAAATATTTTTTTTTATGAATTTTTGTTCATAATGTGATATGAACATGTATTTATATTCGAGTCTAAAACGTCTTTTGATGATATGAAGATGTTGTACATATCTAGCCAAATGGACATCTTAGGACCTTCGTACGACCAGTAAACGGAGCTGGAGATAAAGCTATGCTTCATATTATGGAGGAAAATATGACCAGGCTTACCCATGATGTACTGACAATGAGGATGGAGAGGATTCCTATGGCCATGTAGGAGCATGTCATAGGTGTACCTCCACCCTAGTTACGCCTACTCTGAAAGGTGTCCTGGGCTATCTTGTGTTACCGATAGGCCATGGAGGAAGCTCCCCCCTGATGAGACTGGGGAGCTTACATAGTTTTATCATATGAAGGATTACGATCCTATTTTGTATTTTTTATGTACATAATTACTGGATCTTCGAACCAGAACTCGATATATATGTACCTACTTTTCACACACACACACACATATCCGATTATTTACTCCTGTCTCTATCTATCTGTGTATTCATTTTACAAAGTGCGTGACAAATGCCAATCTAAAATGTAGTTAGAAAATGGATCAGTAATAGTGTTTTGATTTCTTGAAATGTGTTGATATATAATATGTTTAAAATTTATTTAAAGTAACCTAATCCACAAAAATCATGTAAAAGGGTAAGGTGTCTCACTTAGTAGACCCCATTGAGTTGAGAGACCACTTACTAAGAATTGAGTCAAACTTCTAGGCAGGTGATACCATGTGATATAACATCCCAAAGAAGCTCAATGACAACACTGTACTCAACTACATTGTTAGTTGCAGGACCTAAGAAAGTGCCTCCCGAGGAATCCAATAATTCTCTGGGTGCGTAAATGACCCAAGCAACTGAATTCAGGTTGTAAGTGTGATTATTTTCCCCATCAACGAACCCTACAAACCACTCCAAATAAATATGAAACAACAACGGACTACATAATAAACACTAACCACTAATGAACATTTAAAAAGAAATACAATTATAATACAAGAAAAAGAAATATTCCAAAGCGTAATAATTTTTAGGTAGATCCGATTTCATGGCTCCGATAGGTTACTACCATCATAATTAACTAAATATACGCACCCTTATTTAATACTTTTGACACAAAGTACAGGCCTAACCACATAGATTT
This sequence comes from Pseudotsuga menziesii, assembly GCA_001517045.1. Lineage (NCBI taxonomy): Eukaryota > Viridiplantae > Streptophyta > Pinopsida > Pinales > Pinaceae > Pseudotsuga > Pseudotsuga menziesii. The sequence goes on from LPNX011062936.1 coordinate 201,372, forward strand.
AAAATTTCCTGCCCCTAGGGGTTCCTTATCTTGGTCGTAGACCAAGAAAATCTCTCCTTTAGAGAAAAGCCTAGGTTTAACGGCTTTGTCATATTGTTTTTTCACACATTTTTTATGTGATTCATTTGTTGTGAGCTCATCTCTGCGTTGCTCATCTAGATGTTCTAAATGCAACAAACATTCCTCAATCTTAGTAGTATCGGGTAATACATGAATCACAATCTTTAAGAAGGGTATCTTGCATTCCACTGGCATGAGTGCTTCCACCCCATGAATGAGCTAGAAGGGTGAAACCATGTAGTTGTCTTAACATTCATTCGATATTCCCAAAGCACCGGATACAACATGATGTGCCAATTTGACCTACTTGTATGAATAGTTCACTTGAGAGTTTTCAAAGTTTTGTTCACAACTTCTACTTTCCCATTCACCTACAGGTAGAAGGAAGACAAGTGGTGTTTCCTAAAACCTAGCATAGTGGTCAACTCTGTCATCATCTTGTTCTGAAAATGACTACCGTGGTCAGTGACAATATGGTTTGGAATATAGAACCTAGTGATAACCTACTGTCGTCTCACCATTGGATTTAAAGGTAGGCATTTCCTTTGCCCACTTCATAAAGTAGTCAACATCGACAATGATATAATTGTGCCCCCAACAAACACTGGGTTGCAGGTCTTTAAATCCACCCCCCACTTGGTGAAGGGACCTACCGCAATGATGGGAAAACGAGGAGCAGGATGCAACTGCATCTTTCTGGTGTAAAGCTGACACATATGACAACATTTTACTTATTCTACAAAATATTTGATGATGGTAGGCCAGAAATAACTGACATGTAAGATCTTCTATGTCGTTGTTAACCAAGATAAATGACCCCCACATGCTTCATTGTTAGAATCATTTAGGACAAGATCATCCTTTTCATGGGTAAGGCATCGACGCAATATGGAATATACCCGTCGTCTATATAATGTATCACTGATTATGAGGTAGTTTTTCACATTTAATATTAGCTTACGTCGATCTTCCCATTAGAAGGTCACATGACACTTCAAAGTCTAGAGATATACTAGGATATCTCCATACCAAGGATCGAAGGTTGAAATTAAGAAAATGTGCTCATCAGGAAATGGATCATATTCTATCACTACGCTTTCCTCTCTCAGGAACTTTGACATAAGTTCCGTGAACACTAGGGACTTATTTCACTTTGCAGAATGAAAATATATGTCAAACTCTTGGAGAATGACAATCTACTTATTAAACCTTCCCTTGATTATTCATCAAGATAACACGTATTGAAATGCATTTATGTCTGCAACCACAATGGTCGTCCTTAGCAGAATGTAGTGTCTCAAGCTCTGGACGACATAGACTGCCGCTAGAGCCATTTTCTCTACATGTGAATACCTCAGTTTAGGAAAAACCAAAGCGCAACTGAGATAATATATAACATGCTCCTAGAGCTTGTCATCCTCTTGACCTAGAACTACACCTATTGTAGACTTAGATGAAACCAGATACAATATGAAGTCCTTCGTGTAGTATGGAGGGTGCAAAAGAGGAGCTGATAGCATTGATTTTTTCAATGCCTCGAAGGATTGTTGAGAGGCTTCATCCCATATAAATGGGATGTCTTTCTTGAGCAAGTGCATGAAATCCTTAGTGATCTTGGTATAGTTCACAATAAATCGACAGAGAAAGTTTGTATTTCATTGTAGACTTTGCAGCTGCATGATGGTTTGAGGAATAGGAAGATTAATAATTGCCTCTACTTTCAACGGATCGAACCTTATACACTTATTGGAGACTATGAATCCTAGAAGTCACTCGGATTCGATGCAGAAGATGCACTTATAGATATTTAAGCGAATCTTGTAGTGCCTGTATCTTTCAAAAAATAAGCAAGATGATCTGGATTATCCTTCACTTTTCAAGAATGGGTCGGAAGATCATTTAGGTGTGGTTCAAAAATGTGTTTAATATCATGGAAAGAAAATTTCATTGGATGCTGAAAGGTTTACCTAACATTTTTTAGGCCAAAAGGCATAGTTTTGTACGCGAGAGTACCCCATAGACAGATAAAGGAATTTTGTGTTGGTATAAAGGTTTAATCTGAATCTGGTTATAGCCCAAAAAATCATGCATAAACAAGAAAAACTTTCTACCCACACATGCATCAATAATTTGATCAATGAATGGTGTGGAGTAGTTTTCTTTGGGACAAGACTTCTTGAAATCCCATAAATCTGTACAAACACATATAGTCCCTTGTTTCTTATCGACGGGAACTTTATTGGATACCCATTCTATTAGAGAGATAGGGTAAATGAAACTGACTTTCAACATTTTTTCAACTTCAGCCTTAATGGTTTCCGCTTTCCCTGGATTCATAGGTCTAAGATTTTGTCAAACATGTTTAATGTTAGGGTAAGTTCTGATTTCCCACTCCAAAATTGATGGGTCGATGTCTGACATATCCTCGTAACACATGAAAAGACATCACATAATTCCTTAAATAAGGAAGTATAACTGGCAATCTCTTCAGGTGAAAAGTTTGTGCCAATATGCACATTTTCCACGACATTTGGTTTTATAGAGATATTGATCGAAATGGTGGCAGAAATTTTTTCCATGTTCCCCTCGACAAATATTCCCTCCTTTTGAAAAGGATTCACAGGAGTATCAATACCTTCGACTAATATCACATGGAACTCATAATTTTCTATGTTACTCAAGTCTGGAAGGAAATAGGACTTGTGATGTAAATCCTCACAAATTATCTTAGGTCCTATCATGGCTTCCAGAATGGCTTCATCAAATGGAAAATCCATATCTAAGAAGTCGTAAGAATAAGTTGAGTCCTCTTCCCATGTGGGAAAGTAAGCTTCATCTGACTCTTTTGATACTAGAGGATTCAAGATGGAATCAACAATAGTATTGATATAGCTTGATAGGATACTTCTATTGATAATAAGGGCACCTAAGGTTTATATTGTGAAGGGAGGACCCACAGTTCAGTTCTATCTACAACCATACATATGTTCTTCCATATGCTCATCGTACCTAAGTAGTTTATAGGAGCGGGAATATCAAAAGTTCCCATCAATGATGTATACATCCCAAATCCCAAAAAAAAAATCGCCAGGCGCGACAGATCAATCAAAGGTATGCTGGGCTCTAAAGTCTCCATACGACCTTTCCAAGTATATGACATATTTCCAATAGTTACCAACTTTCCTTCACATGGAAACACAAGGAATCAGAAAACGTGCGATGGAATAGCGTACATCACATAGGTCCAAATCCTCCCCAAAAGTAAATTAAGTCCAGAGGGGCATCAACTACTTCAATTTCCACATAGACCTTTTTCCATGCTATTTTTATTTCAAAAGATGGAAGGATACCATGTATACATAAATACCTTTTGTCGAAAGAGGTCAAGAAAGTGTTTGATGGTACCAACTTAGGGGATCCCAAAGCCTTCCAACATGAAATTAATAATTGCCTCTACTTTCAACGTATTGACCCTTATACACTTATTGGATACTATGAAGCCTAGAAGTCGCTCATATTCAATGCAGAAGATGCACTTATGGGGATTTAAGCAAACATTGTAGTGTCTGTATATTTCAAAAACTAAGTGAAGACGATCTGGATGATCTAAGAATGGGTTGGAAGATCATCTAGGTGTTGTTCAATAATGTGCTTAATATCATGGAAATAAAATTTCATTGCACGCTGAAAGGTTTCCCTGACATTTTTCAAGACAAAATACATATTTTTTTATGCGAGCATACCCCATAGATAGATAAGGCAGTTTGTGTTGGTCTTCGCATTTAATCTGAATCTGGTTATAGCCTGAAAAACCATCCATAAATGAGAAAAACTAGTTACCCGCACATGCATCAATAATATGATCAATGAATGGTGTGGGGTAGTTGTCCTTGGGACAAGCCTTGTTCAAATCCCATAAATCTATACAAACACATAATTCCCTTGTTTCTTATCAACCAAAATGTCATTGGATACCCATTCTGTTAGAGAGATAGGGTAAATGAAACTGAATTTCAACAGTTTTTCAACTTCGACCTTAATGGCTGTCGCTTTTCATGGATTCACAGGCCTAATATTTTTTCGAACATGTCTAATGTCAATTTAAGTTCTGATATCCTACTCCATAATTGATGGGTCGATGCCTAGCATATCCTCGTAATACCATGAAAAGACATCGCATAATTCCTTAAATAAGGAAGTATAACTGCAAATCTCTTCAGGTGAAGAGTTTGGGCCAATATGCACATTTTCCATGACATCTTGTTTCATAAATATATTAATCAAAATGGTGCTAGAAATGTGTTCCATGTTCCCCTCGGAAAATATTCCCTCCTTTGGAAAAGGATTCACAGGATTATCAATACCTTCAACTAATATCACATGGAACTCAGAATTTTCTATCCTACTTAGTTCTTGAAGGAAATAGGACTTGTGATGTAAATATTCACAAATTTTCTTGGGTCCTATCATGGCTTCTAGAATGGCTTCATCAAATGGAAAACCCATATCTAAGAAGTCGTAAGAATAAGTTGAGTTCTCTGCACATGCAGGAAATTAAGCTTCATCCGAATCTTATGAGACTGGAAGAGTCGAGATGGAATCAACAGTAGCATTGATATAGCTTGATAGGATACTTATGTTGCTTATAAGGGAACTTGAGGTTCATCTTACGAAAAGAGGACCCACATTTTAGTTCTATCTACAACCATACAAATGTTCTTCCCTATGCTCATCGTACCTAATTAGTTTATAGGAGCGGGCATATCAAAAGTTACCATCAATGATGTATACATCCCAACTCCCAAAATTGTGTTCATTAGGCACAACAGATCAATCAAAGGTACGCTGGACTTTGAAGTCTCCATATGACCTTCGAGTATATGACAACTTGCCAATATTTACCAACTTTCATTCACGTGGAAACACAAGAAATTGCAAAAACGAGTGATGGAATAATGCACATCGCATAGGTCTAAATCCTCCCCAAAAGTAAAATAAGTCCAGAGGGGTATCAACTACTTCGATTTCCACATAGACTATTTTCCCTTGTAGTTTTATTTCAAAATATGGAAGGATACCATGCAGATAGAAATGCCTTCCGTTGAAAGCGGTCAAGAAAGTGTTTGATGGGACCAACTCAAGGGATTCGATATCCTTCCAACATGAAATCAACGTTACACATGTGAAGCCAAATAACTAAGAAGAAGTGAAAGGTACACTAGGTATCCCAGTGAAAACCATGTTAGATGGACCAAAATTGTTTGAAAGTGCTGATGGATTAGCCACTCGGGCACTTGGAGACACAAGGGTTGATGAATTGAATTTTAAGGACACAACTAGCGTAGGGGATATACTTGGCCTAGGTTCACTCATCGATCAAGGAGAGAATCCACTGTCTATCATGGCTAAAGTCAAGGTAGACATATCCTCCATACCTTATCAGGAGCTAGACATAACAAAACTCAAAGGAACACCAATACCAGGTGGACTGAACTGGCGAACTTGCACTAAAACGAGATCTCTTAAGTCAATAAGAGGTGAATTGTAATTTCTTGCAAACTCTTTAGCTTGAAAAACTTCAATTTCCATGGACAAAGGATCAATATGAGTGTAAGAAAGTTCAGGTTCCCCTGGACTTTCACTGACTCCAGTCAGTTCAAAAGAATCGTTTGTGTCCAATCTCCAACTTTGAGGTAGTAGTGGTGGCTCCATTGTTGAGAGTGGAGGAATGTTTTTCAACTTTTGAGACATATGGGGAGGTTTATCCTACACAAATAAATATTTAAATCACACACCTAGAGGTCAGACTAAATTGTAAGCAGTCCACAAAGAACACCACTAAAAAATCATAAGTATCACAAACACGTGAAGGTAAAAAACATACCTTCCAATGGAGCGTCTGGGATGATTAAGACTCATAACAAACCAGTGAAGATCGAAGAATAGTTATCTGGGTCCCATGATAAATTTTTTGGGTGCAAGCATTTGAATCACCAAACCACCATCCCAAATTTTTTATCCAGGGTTTCTTCTCAAGTCTTCCATAGGTACAGTCGAAATAGGATTCCATCATCACTCATGAAAAAACCCTACAGTCTGGATACTAAGGATACCAAGCTTACAAAAAGACTCCGGTGGAAGAGTTGCAGGTCTGACTGGTGTGCATGGGTACGGTAGCTAAGCCTGAAATTCAGACAACACTGACACCTCATAGGGCCCAAGGTGGTACTGAAAGAACCCCCATACACAAAAAAATCCTGGTTTATGCTCAAACGAAGTATTGGAGGGGTATCTCTGCAACTAAGTCCTCACATGACCTCGTGTTTAACTCCCGTGTTAGAGGATCTTTCTACTTGATATCTTGCAAAATTGGATTTACCTAGGAGATAAGCCACTAAGTCTAATTTTAAACGATCTTAGATAGTTTAAGATGACCTAGTCCAAGATCCTAGACTAAGCTAGTTGATGTAGGCCCTAGAAAGAAATAAGGTTACTAGTAAATTTTAATTTATAGCATTCTTTTCAGGGTTATTATAACTCAGTTAATGGAAGTGCAACTCATGGTGTTATGACTCAACTGAAAGCAAAAGCATAATATGATATAAAAATTTCAAATACAAATTTTATTTAAATTCTTTTTCCTTTTTTCGAAACAAATGAAATTTACAGTATGAACTTTGAAAAACGAAAGACTTTTTACTTTTACTTTTTGAAAATAATGCACAAATGAACATTTAGTGAGCATATCTAAGACTAACAATGCAACTAAATGCTTTGTTTTTGTTTTAACTTTTTAAAGATCAAAAGCTAAATGCAAACTAATGCAACTAAGCAAGTCATAAAGTATGAATATGTATAACTGCAAGAAACAATATTTAGATCCTATAATCACAACCTTGAAAAAATATACGAAGTGGGGCCAAAACCCTACTTGGGATGAACTATTGAAGTTGGAAATAAAGTAGATCAAAATATTGGAAAAAATGATAAGTCCAGACAACTATTAAAGAAATAAAATGTAGGAAAGCAGACCAGATCACCGACATAAGACATAAACTCACAGAACTACTTACACTTTAACCAATAAATCCAAGAGGAAAGAGCTAAGCAAATTCTTTCACGTGTATTCAAACCTAACCTACTCAATCATAAAGCTTGTAGAAACAAGTTAAGTGTGAAGTGCAATAGACAATAGATTAGTCAAAACCTAGGACACAACCCCAAAAGCGCAGTCAAATTCCAAAAATTATAAAAAAAGAGAGCTTGGACACACTCCTACAGGAACTCACGACTATCTAGTGGGAAAACCCCGATTCACTCATGAATTCAACTAAGAATTCGTGACTATAAGTACAACAACCCATGAGTGGTTCTAAATTTTTTCAAAAAGAAAAATGAAGAGACTAGGAATCCTAAAGATTCAGAAAGGTTGACTGAAAATCAAATAATTGCAAATCATGACAGAAACAAAAGAGTGAAAACTGGACATAAAACTTGATTGAAGAGGCCCCAACACAAACTAGACTCCTCGACAGAGTTGTTAGTTTTGTTGTGAGGGATATCTACCTTATGACTTGGGGTCTTAGGGTCACCAACATACTAGGGTATGGCTTGCAAAAATAAAGGATTTATAAAAATATATACGATAAATAGGGTTAGTGGTACATGTACCTTTTTATCAATGGTTGATCCAAGCTTTAACCTTCTTCCTCAGATGCTCTTCAACCATCTGATATTCTATACCTGCAACAAAGGTTGATGTTCCTCCACATTATAACGTATTGTTATATAAATAAGCATGGAAATATTACAATTGCATTTAAGAATACAAAACAATATATATCATGCTTCATAAAAAAAATGCACTAAGACAATATGGAAAAGAGACACTCTTTATTAAAGAAGTCCAGGAAACATTACAACCCTGTCTGAGGAAAGCTTATGAAGAAACTAAGTCCTCTTTCTCCTTTCTCCAATGAATTCCTCCAACATAACCTTTCTCTCCAAAAATTGCTTCCATATTCTCTACCCCTTCCCTCTCTTTAAAGTTGCTAGCGAGGAGAGGTTTCAAGGCCCAGGCTGGTTAGAGGAGTTAGGGAAGTTATTAATCTGAACCCAACTGCCCCTAAACTAATCATGTTTTTATTTTTAAGTTTTTTTATTGGAACTTGTGGGTATATAGAAGGGAACTTGCGAGTGACTCAGGATTTTCCTTGAGGGAAGTTGTGATTACAACTTTTCAAAGATGACTCATTGGTTGCATATGAGAGTACCCGCGAGTGACAAACGAGCATCTATGGGAGGACCCATGAGTGTAAGAAAAAAATATTTTTATAAAGTGATAAAGCTGAAGGAGAATATATGTATCAAGGCCCTAATCCATCTATAAAGTTATGGTCACTTCAATCCATAAATTCCTTTTATGCAATGACAGACTGGAGTCCTTACTCAGATGGAGAAGTGACATTCATCGTATAACAACAAGATTTCCTTGTAATTAATTAAAAGGTTTTTGAATGATCCTGGGAGATGTCCATTAAGTAAGGATAGTTATGAAAATATCAATCACTTATTTCTATAGTGCCCATATATCAAGGAAATGTGGGATTATGTTACAAAGGTGAGTGGTATACTGTTCATATGGATAGGACATAACCTTGAAGAAGCACTGGATTCATAGTTAAACAATATGCATTCAAGGATTGTAAAAATCTCCCTATAATTATCATATGTTGGGTATGGTTATCAAGAAACCATACTATCTTTGATGATATAATATCCCTTCTATAGTTCATGTAGCAAAAAACCTTGCAATATTCAGCTAGTTTCCTTAGGGGGATAAGAATATGCATAATAGGAGGGTCGTGGAGGAGATCATAGATAGGAATGGTAGTTTGGATTATTTTGATGGTGCCTCTCAAGGTGCACCAACTATTGAATGGGTAGGAGGTATCTTATATTTGACTGAATCTCAGTGGATTAAATTTGATGTAGGATTGGGGCAAAGTACTAATAATAAAGCTAAGTTGTTGGAACTTAAGTTCATTCCGACGCTGGATATTATGAAAGGAATTCATAAGGTGTAGGTATTTGGAGACTTCAAAATTGTGATAGAGTGGATGGAATAGATAATCCCCCTAGAAACATTCATCTTAGGCCCATCTATGAGGATATTGAAAGGTTGACAATACATATCAGAGATGTAGAATTTGTGCATATCTACAGAGTGATAAATCTAATGGAAGATCAACTCTCTAAGAATAAACTTCAGATTGGTAGTACATGGTATATATGGGATATGGATAATGAGATAATGATAGAGCATGTCCCTAGACCTTTCCTAGGTAATGGAATTTAAAAAGAGGGGTCTACTACTCATTACAAGAAAATATTTTTTGCATTTTGCATTTTTTGAATATATAGGACTTATGGAAACAATGGAACATGTAAAAGTTTTCAGTGCTTGATGTATTTATGCAACATGACTATTTTGTATAGATAGGTCTTTGAATTTTTTTTAGAGATTTTGGATGCAAGGCCAGCTAGCCTATAGATAAGGTGTTTTCTATTTTAATATAAAGAGTTGCACAATATCTTATGAGGAAAAAAAGTCTCTTTTATCCAAGTTATATAAAATTATTTTAGAAACACAAATCAATATATGGCTAGCAAGTCAAAGAAAAATATATAAATCCCATGCTAGATTTAGGAGCTATCATTTAACTATGGACCACCTAAGTTACACTTAGGACCATTACTAAGGAGTGTCACAATAATAAAACCAAAATTATATGTTGCTTTGTTTCCTTTAGAAAAGCATTTGACATAGTGCCTAAAACTAACCTTTGGAATAGATTAGAAGAGATAAAAATTCATTTTGAGTTGAAAGCTATTGTGATATGGTTGTACGAGAGTGTTATTTCCAAGTTTAGGAAGAATAAGTGGTGGCCAAATGAAATTAAGTGTAATATAGGAGTCCAACAAGGTTGTCCACTACACATGTTGGTATATACATTGACAAGTTAGTGGGTTGTTTGAAAGAAGCAAGATGTGTTGGCATGACTCTAGCTAGTATCATCATAATCCTTCTTATTTGTGTTGACGATATTGTTGTTATAACAATGTTTTCTTATGATCTCAATAAGGAACTGAAAATTCTCATGGATTTTTTCTCTAGTGTGGGTACGATTGCTAGCACTAACAAAACAAAGGTTATGATAATCCAACCCAAAAAAATAACTTATGTTAATATTATGCATGCCACCGGTAGCTTGGAGGAAGTGACTTCATACAAATATCTTGGAATCAATATTCATCACAGGATTAAGCTTAACTAGAGATATAACATTGAAGACAAGATAAATGTGGGATGTAAATATTATTATGGACATGAAAATATTTTTATGTCAACATCTCTTTTTCTTTGGGAGAAGAAGAAAGTTATCCCCTTTGAGACTTGCATCGATCTTGTTATCTTATATGGTTGTGAAGTTTGGGGTTGCAACTTCTTTAGATAATCATGGAGAATGATAGAGAGAATAAAAAAATGTTTTATAGCTCATAATATAAAATATAAAGGAAATACACCATATCATATCCCCCTCATATAACCAAATCTATGCCCCATTGAGAACATGGCTATGACTCTAATATTCACGAATAGTATAAACAAAATGGGCAACAAGGGCCTTTATAAGGTTGCTTCAAAATCCAATCAGAGCCATATGTGACTCAAGTGAGAGTGACATAAAAATGCCAAGTCTTGGCTAAATCATTGGGGAGTCAAGGAAAAGTTCACAACTCACTTTGTAGAATAGTTATAATATTAAAAATGTTATTTATCTAATTATAAATAGAAGTCGTGGTACGATAAATAATTAGAGTATAAGAGAAAATTATAAGACTATAAAGAGGCAATCTGTTAGAATAATCAACCCATAGTTAGCTACCTTAGACATTAATTAATCCATTTTTGTCTTATTTGCCTAGTTTCCATGTTCCACCTTATGCAAGTTGTCATCTACACATCCATAGTGGTCAAACTTGATAATTTTGACTCATGGAGCGCTTGGAAAACCTCATAGAATCAAATCTACTTTATTACTAGCCTCCTAAGCGCCCTTCTGCTTTTTCTGCCTTATTGCCTACTTTTTCAATGCTTTAAGGAAATTAGGAAAGTTTGACTAGGTGAGGTTAACTAGTTTTTTGTCCTCCACATCCTCCACTCTTTTCTCCTATGAAAAGAATGTATGAGTTGTCCTTCCATTACCTTTTAGCTTGCCTAAGTGGTTTTACCAATTCATGAGATCCTTGACAGTTTTGGAAACTGCTTTATGCACCTATGGGGGATTTGCTTAATTTTAGTAAGCCTGCTTTTGACTAGATTCGAATTGCCTCCTCATGCATTCAAATCCCTTATGTAATTATTTATTGTGGCAGCCTATGATGTTACAGGGTTGGCTATTGTACACTTATTCAATACAGTTTAGTGTTCAGCTCCATATTCAGTCTATTTTGTGAGTGATTTTGCATGTACAATTGATAATTGTTGTCATTGTAATTGTTCTATCACTGGGTTCAATTTCCACATGGTATCAGAGCCTATGTAGATCAATTTCTCTCGTTCCAATTTGTTTTGCAGGTTCGACATCAGTGAATGGGAGCCTTCTACTGACAGTCGGGACAATTTCTGATCTATGGATCAATCTCAGAAGATCATCTTGACTCCCTTCAACTTCTTTGAATGGAAAGTAGAGATGGAGATACTGTTGAGAGCGAAATGCCTCTATAGAGTGACTATGGCAATAGAAGCAGGGCCCAATGCGGTTGCAGAGAAGATAAAATGGCACAACAGGAGGGATGAGGCCTATGGTCTCTTGTGTCTGAGTATATCCAGAGACCTCCTTTTCCATCTTGATGGATTGACATCACCAAATGAAGTATGGGAGAATCTTGTTGATATTTTTGGAAAGATAGATGAGATGAGGGGACATCAAATCGAAAATGAACTGATCTCCCTGAGTCCAAATAGCTTTGAATCCCTGCAACTCTATTTCTCCAAGTTCAAAGCACTTGTTTTGCAGCTAAAACAACGTGGGATCAAAAAGAAGGATGATCAGCTGGTCTTGGCCATACTCTTGAAGCTTGGCCCTGACTATTCAATGTTTGTTTCGACCTTCTATGCCACAAAGTTGACAGCTCGAACCTGGAAGATGCCTAGCCTTGCAGATTTCATGGAATCTCTCACACAAGAACAAGATAAGTTGGTGATGATGGGCACCATCAAACCATCCAAAGACCAAGATCTGGTTGCTAGAGATTCGAGGGTGGATTCAAAAAGCAAAAAGAAAGCTAAAAATCCACCTGAGCAAAAGAGAGACAAGAACAAGTCTCCGGAGGAGCCTCAAGGTTCCAAGAAGAACTACCAGAAGAAGAAGAAAAAAGGAGAAATGAGCAAGTGCGCATACTGCAGTAAGGGAAATCATTCTGAGAGCTCCTGCATGAAGACGCAAATAGACATGCTAACCCAACTCCTGGAGAAGAATGGCATCTCCCTTCTAGACAGCTCAAAGAAGAGGGAAGGAGGATCAAGTTCAGAAAACAGAGAGAGAGTTCATGCATTGGTTGCTGGCACATCAAGCTCACCTAGTTTCATCATTGATTCTGGAGCTTCAAGACATATAGTTTCGACCAAGGAGGCATTCACCTCACTTGACATGTCGAAAGGTCCACCAATAGTACTGGGAGATGACTCTCTCATTGAAAGTTTGGGCAAAGGGAGGTTTGATCTTGATCATGGTCAGTTCAGCAATGTGTTGTATGTTCCTGGTCTTGCCTCCAACCTCTTATCAGTGTATCAGATGACCCACACTGGGTCTCCAAAGAAGGTCATATTCTCCCCTGATGAAGTTGAGATCATAGAGATCTCAAGTGGTAAAGTCATTGCAAAAGGAGTTGCAAATCATACTTTGAAGGTATACATGTTCTCACACTTCCTACCCTACTCAAACCCCTCTGCTCTTATGATTCATGCTAATGAGGCAAGCAAGATTTGGCATGAAAGATTTGGCCACCTAAATTACAAGTATCTTTCTGATCTTAGTGAAAAAGAGATGGTCATAGGG
>LPNX011062936.1:214571-421191 GCA_001517045.1 Pseudotsuga menziesii
AGCTTTTGGCCTCTTCAAAGTCTTTAAGGCTTTGGTTGAAAACCAGTCTGTGAGGAAAATCAAGGTCCTTAGATCTGACAGTGGTGGTGAGTATGTCAAGTCTGATTTTATTCAATATTGTGCAGATGCAGGTATTCAAATGTAGCATTCTATCCCTTACACACCACAGCAGAATGGTGTTGCTGAGAGGAAGAACAGATCACTGAAGGAGATGGCAACATGCATGATGGAGGCCAAAACTTTGCCACCAAAGTACTGGGCCAAAGCTATAAACTGTGCAGCCTATATCCATAATAGGGTGCCTCATAAACAACTTGATAGCATGACTTCTTTCGAAGCATGGAGTGGGCACAAGCCATATGTGACCCATTTCAGGATTTTTGGCTCAAGGGCTTGGGCTAGAATTCTGACAGAAAAGAGAAAGGCTTTGCAGCCCAAAAGCTAAGAGTGTCTATTTGTTGGGTACTCTGAATATTCAAAAGGGTATAAGCTGATAAATTTGAGCACAAACAAATCCTTCATTGAAAGGTGTGTTCAGTTTCAATAAGAACCCCTAGCAGCAGTGGAAGTTGGAGAAGCCTCTTCACCACCAGATCCTCTGAAAGTAAGTGAAGAGATTGTTGAACATGCTGATTCTGATATGTATGATAGTGATGAATTTATTTCAGATCCTAACAGCCCTACAAGGCCAAAATGGGCAGCCAAGACCATTCATGCAGCAGGAGAGCTAGCTGGAAATCCTAATGACCCTAGGAGGACTAGATCTCAATTTGAGAGTGCTCTGTGCATGAAGGATCCTATGTTTGCTGAGAAATGCTATCTGATGGTGGAATTAGATCCTCAGAAATATGAATATGTAGCAGGAGATCCAAGATGGAAAGCATCCATGAAGGAAGAGTTCAGCTCACTCCAGAAGAGCAACACTTGAGAGCTGGTTGATCTTCCCCCAGGGAGGAAGCTAGTTCAATGTAAGTGGGTGTACAAGACCAAATTTACTGCTGATGGTTCACCTCTAAAGTACAAGGCCAGATTGGTATCCAAGGGCTACTCACAGGTTCATGGCATAGATTACAATGAGACCTTTGCACCAGTGGCAAAGATGGACTCCATCAGGCTAGCCTTAGCCATTGCAGCTTCAAAGCAATGGGAGGTACATCACATGGATGTAAAGTGTGCCTTCCTGAATGGAGATCTCACTGAAGAGATATACATGTAGTAGCCTCAAGGATTTGCTACTAACCCATCTCTTGTGTGCAGGCTAAGGAAGTCATTGTATGGGCTAAAGCAAGCCCCCAGGGCTTGGTATGCCAAGATTGATAGCTTCTTGCTATCACTGAATTTTGTTCGATGCAAATCAGATCCAAATGTCTATTTGAAGTTAATTAATGGTTCATTAATGATCATTGTGTTATATGTTGATGACCTTCTCATTACAGGAATCTCAAAGGATGAGATTGCTTCCTTGAAGGGTGCAATGAACCAAGCCTTCTCCATGACAGATTTGGGGCTCTTAAGCCAATTCTTGGGGCTTGAGATTGCTCAAACCAAAGCTGGAATCAAGGTGCACCAGTCCAAGTATGCCTTGGATTTGCTGAACAAATTCAGAATGAAGGACTGCAAGCCAAGCAAGACTCCTTTCCTTTCAGGAGTGAAGCTTGAAGAAGCTGATTCTTCGCCTATGGTAAACAATACACTGTATAGGCAATCGATTGGATGTTTGTTGTACCTTACACATACTAGACCTAATCTTTCTTATGCAGTAAGTGTGGCTTCTAAATACATGGATCAGCCTCATGAGATCCATTGGAAAGCAGCCAAAAGGATCCTTAACTTTCTTCAGGGAACAAGGACACATGGGATCTTCTATAAAGCTAAATTTGATCTTAATTTGATTGGGTTTACTGACAGTGATTGGGCAGGTGATAGCACAGATAGAAATTCCACAACAGGATATGTGTTCATGCTTGCAGAAGGGCCAATCACCTAGTCAAGCAAGAAACAAAGTGCCATTGCACTCTCATCTATAGAAGCAGAGTACAGAGGAGTTGTAAATGCAGCAACTCAATGTTTATGGTTGCAGGGGTTACTTGGAGAGTGTGGCTTCGAATCAGAATACTCAACTACTATCTACTGTGATAACCAGAGTACCATTCGAATATGCAATGATCCATTTCAGAAGCATAGAACCAAACACATTGAGATCCATATGCACTACATCAAAGAGCTTGTGCATGATGGCACCATTCACCTACTCTTCTGTTCATCTTTAGAACAAGTAGCTGATATCTTCACCAAAGCATTTTGTGAGAAGACCTTCAACAATCTCAAATCACTGCTGGGGATTGCTGATCATGTTGTGAAGCATGAGTGAAGACAAGATTTCCAAATTTTGTTTTACAATCCATGTTTAAGGGAGGATTTTCCCACTGGGTTTTTGCCTCTTTCCTTGGTTAAATGGACATGCAGTATGTAAAGGGTGACTAAGCCTTATTGCTAGGCCCTATAATTTTCTGATATATTACTCATAAGTCAGGCTTAAGGGGGCGTGTTAGAATAATCAACCCATAGTTAGCTACCTTCGACATTAATTAATCCATTTTTGTCTTATTTGCCTAGTTTCCATGTTCCACCTTATGCAAGTTGTCATCTACACATCCATAGTGGTCAAACTTGCTAATTTTGACTCATGGAGCGCTTGGGAAACCTCCTGGAATCAAATCTGCTTTATTCCTGGCCTCCTAAGCGCCCTTCTAATTTTTCTGCTTTATTGCCTGCTTTTTCAGTGCTTTAAGGCAATTGGGAAAGTTTGACTAGGTGAGGTTAACTAGTTTTTTGTCCTCCGCGTCCTTCACTCTTTTCTCCTATGAAAAGCATGTATGAGTTGTCCTTCCATTACCTTTTAGCTTGCCTAAGTGCTTTTGCCAATTCGTGAGCTCCTTGACAGTTTTGGAAACTGCTTTATGCACCTATGGGGGATTTGCTTAATTTTAGTAAGCCTGGTTTTGACTAGATTCGAATTGCCTCCTCATGCATTCGAATCCCTTATGTAATTATTTATTGTGGCAGCCTATGACGTTACAGGGTTGGCTATTGTACACTTATTCAATACAGTTTAGTGTTCAGCTCCATATTCAGTCTCTTTTGTGAGTGATTTTGCATGTACAATTGATAATTGTTGTGAGTGTAATTGTTCTATCACTGGGTTCAATTTCCACATGATCAACCATAATCTAGAAGATAAAAATATATCTATGTTTTAACTAGCATAATAAGAAGACCAACATTACTAAAATAAGAATAAACTATTACAAGCTCGATAATGAAACATAACCTTGAACAATTTCTAAAACATCGTTCGAAAGAAATATTTTTTTTATCTTTGTGACACTAAGAAGGTCTAAGATGAAAATCACTTTGTTTTAAGAAGTCTTTCACACACCCATGTTAGATTTCAATTTCATTATATTTGTTACAATATTGACATTTCTAACCTTTTAAATGATCAGAACTTTGGTGACCAAATAATGGTTCTTTTAAAGCTTTTCAAACAAATAAATAAAATTATAAAGTAAACATAGTGACTCTTTACCTTTTTTTTAGGTTTGATAGACCAAAGTATTTAATAAAGATTAATAACTATATATATTTTTTTTTTTCCGAATTAAAAATTTTAAAAAAAATTATTTTGAAATTTAAGAAGGATTTTTTTCTTCATCATTTTGTAATGTATAAATAATATCGATTTTTTTAATAAACCCATAATAACTTATATAAACTTTAATGCAAATATAGTTTTTTTAATATGTAAAACTTGTTTAATTAATATGGAATAATAAATAAATAAAATTATAACCCATTCAAGTGAGGAATTTGAAGTCAATTTTTCACATTAATGCAAGACTTATCATCTCTTACCTATCATGAAATCCTTCACATATATAGAATTTAAAAACATTTGTTTCAAAATATAATAAAGTACCATTTCTTTTTTTCAAAAATAATTATCATATAATATAAAAATTTAAAAAACATTGTTGTATAATAGGTTGACATCATCTTATACGTCACTTCCACTTACTATTAAAGTGTCTCACCATGCAATAATTAAAAACAATTGCGGCAAAATACATATTAAAGTCAACATGTTATGAATATTACATGGGTAATGCTATAAATCTTCTTTATTAAAATTATAGATTATTTTAAATATAATAATTAAAATTTAATTTTTTTTTTGCTGCTCTTAACAGTTTGTTCTACTAAAACTTAAAATAATAAATATATTTTATTTTATTTTAAAATATAATCCACCATATATATATATATATTAAATATTAATAAGTAATTAAAAAGAATTACGATTCGTTGAAAATAGGTTGAAAATAGTGTAGGATGTTGAATATAGGTTGAAAATAGTGTAGTTGTTGAAGTCAAACTTATCCAAAGAAGATTTATAGAAACCACCCAATTTTTGTCAAAGAATGTACCAATAAACTCAAAGCATATGCAGACATAAATTTAAAACTTGATTTCAAATTAATCAAATTGAAAGCATATGCAGCCATAAATTTAAAACTTGATTTCAAATTAATCAAATTGAAATAGCTTTGCCTATTATTTTAGGGTTTGATTTCAAATTTAATCCAAATTTCGAAATATGAAATAGCTTAAAAACTCATTAGGAAGAGTCTAATTTGAACGTTGAAACAACAATTAGTCCATAATACACCATAAAACATTAACACTTGGCACTTCATTTATAAGGATATATAAGGTTTTGGTGCTAATATATTATTAATGAATGTATAATTAATTTAAATAGTTATAAATATTAATAATAATTAAAAGTGTATAATTAATTTAAATACTTATAAATAAAAAATTAAACATATAATTTTTTTAGGGGTGGTAGGTACTTGTGGTCCTTCACTTTGGTAGACAAGAATTAAATATGTATTCTTGGGATTGGGAGTTACCGCTAACACATAAGCAAAGGTGTATGCATTGTACCTAGGATTGGAAGTTGTTAAGAATCCCGAAGTTTAATAAACTTAAATATTTGGGGATTCATTTGCAAACTATAAAACATGTGAGAAACAACTTTAAGAAGAATAGTAAGATATAAAACAAAATTTTCACACGAATAGCCAACAACTTTTGAAGCATCATAGAAGCTAGTTTTTGGCACATGAGACATCATAATAACAGTCTTGATGATCAACTAGAAAACATTGTAGTTAAGATGACAATGATGTGCTTGTTAGAAATGGAGAACCACAAGAAAGAAGGTGGAACCCATAAGATTAAGGTGGTTTTAATGGGTATGGATAAATCATAATCAGTTAAGGTTCATATGGGGAATGCCTTTTTAATTAAAAGTTTATTTTTGTAATTATGGGGGTTGCTTGACATGCGTCTCCAAAATGGATGTAATAGAGCATGTAGTTGCATTCAAATCCTCTAGCATTAATATCAAGCAAGCAAATTTTCTCACCGTAGTGTGCCTTCGGCCCTCCATGCCTCTTCTCACACTTGTAAGCATGGAGGTAATTATGGCTCTCGCCTTTGATTTTTGTTGAACATGTGGGATAAACTAGCGTAATAGGGGCTGGACTACTGCAAATCTTGTTGCAATAAAGAAGGATTGGCAGGATTGTTTGGAAACCATTCTCAAGTTGAGGTTTGGTCCCCCTTTCCCAATAAGCATTTGGGGTAAGGCTTTTTTTGACAAAATCACTTTTATCTTCTTCTGGAATTTGAATTTCTCTCCTTATTTGCTCGTCTTGCTAGGTTTGGGGGGATGAAGGTTCTCCTTGTTGCCTCCTGTTACAACTGATTTTACCACACATGGTTGATCACACGTTTATGGCCTTCCCTGTCCCTCTGCAAACTCTTTGGACCCCATGGACCGATATTGTACCTTTGATCTTTCCAAGATCATCCCTAAAATACTTATTATTTGTTATACGTGAATTTTAATCCATTTATCACGTATATACGCGGATATTACCCTTAAACCCGCGTACATCGGGATGTGTACATAAGTCCAAATACTTTTGGAGTTTTCCTTGATGTGGATCCAAATCACTTATCTCTTGGCCTTCCATATGCCTTGAGATCGCTCGGATTTGACCTTCCATTACCCCATTGGAGCACTATATCAGGAACCCCTTGGATACATTGAAGGAGAGGAATTGAAGAGCAAGAGAACTATAGTCCATTGTTGTTGTAGCTTGCTTGTACTTGAGTTTGCATCCCTTTGTCCCTTGGAGCACTTTGTGTTCTTCCCAAGCTTGCCTTTGATTGCGATCTTGCTATTGAGAGATCGAGGATTGAGGTGGTGGAGGCCCAGGTGGAGGACTTAGTTTCTCTAGTTCACAGGCATGCCGATAGAGGTTGTCACTTGTATAATCTCTAATTTTATTAATAGAAATATCTTTTCCTATCCAATAATGTGCATTTAAATGGATATTGTATCCATGGATGTGTTTAATTGCTTATGCATTATTGATTATATATGCTAGAGTAGATCTAACACCATATTATATAGCATGCTTGTCTTGTTTGCTATTGTTGAGAGCAAATTGCTAACACAAGCGAGATTGGAAAAAGCTCAACGGGGATCTACTTCAACCGTACGGGATAAGGTATGATTCAAGATCCTTTAGTGTAGATGTTTTGTTTCTCTTGCCTATTGGGAAGGGATTGATTTCTGCGGTTTCTCTGTCTGTTGTGGTACACCCCAAGCCATAGGAAGTTTTCTTCATAATAGAATTGGCGACCATATTGGGGAGGTTCCTAGTTGTTTTTCTTTGGGAGCTTTTTGGCATTCAATGTGCTTGAATTTCTCTAATTTCTCTGTTTCTATGTCGGGTCTGGGGGCATGTTTGCCTAGTAGTGTCCCGTAGGAGTAAATTTTGTCTCAGCTTGTTTATTTGCCTTATTTTTCTCTCTTTTTCTTCATGTACGTGGCTTTTGCTTTCATAGTCGCATGTACACACGGATTTTCCTGTAATAGTCGCATATGTACACCGGTTTATTGAGAACAGTTGTGTATGCCCTGATTTTTTGATTTTTTGGGAATATTAAGTGTTGCTAGGTGAGTTTGGATGATTGTTGAGTCTTCTTAGATGCTTCTGGAGTCTGTTTACATCCCTGTTTTTTACCAGAGACTTTTTTTAGTTTGATTTTTGAAAATGTTCTTGTCATTCCATTTTCAAATTTTGTTTTTGGGATTAGTGCATTAGGTCTCTTTTACCTTGGTGCTTTTCTTGGCTGCTGTTTGTGAGTGGTTGCAGAGTCTGAGGGTTGTAGACTCATACTTTTGCTTTTTATCTCATTTAATTCAAAAATACAAAAACATTTTTCTTTTTTCATATCGAAAGATGCCCTTCGGCCTTAAAAATGCCGGAGCTACATTTCAGTCGGCCATGACCTTAATCTTTCATCATCTTAAAACAATTATCGAAGTATATTTGGATGATCTCACTGCTCACTCTTGTTTGAGAGTACATCATCCATATCATTTGAGATTAGTGTTCGAAATATGCCATCATTATGAAGTTCGTTTAAATCCTCATAAGTGCATCTTTTGCGTGACTGTTGGTTGTTTACTAGGATTCATCGTATCCAAGGAGGGTATAAGAGTCAATCCCTTAAATGTTGAGGCAATACTTCAATTGTCTCCCCCACGAAATATTAGACACCTTCAGTGTTTACAAGGCATGGCGAACTTCCTACGAAGATTCGTAGTTAATTTTTCCAACTTAACTAAAGGCTTTATGTGTCTTTTGAAGGACACTCCTTTTTACTCGGATGAGCGAGCCCAGGAGTATTTTGATGCTCTTAAGCGAGCCTTAGCAACGGTTCCTCTGCTTAGTCCGCCAAACTATAGCCGTGATTTCTTGATTTATGTGGTCGCGTCTCAGGAGACGGTTGGTATGGTTTTGGTTCAGGAGGATGAGGAGCTCCATGAGCATGTCATATATTATTTGAGCTAAAACCTTATAGATGCGTAACTTCACTATTCCCATGTGGAGAATCTAGCCTTAGCCACCGTTCATGTGGTTCAGATTTTGAGACATTACATTCTCCTTCACCAAACTTTGGTCATAGCTCATATCAATCCATTTCAGCTCATCCTCACTAGAAGGATGATTGGGGGGAAATATAATAAATGGATTGTAATTTTGCAATAGTTTGATCAAGAATTCGTTTCGCTGAAATCAAATAAATTGTTAATATTTGCGGAGCTCATTTCCGATTTTCCAAACTTGGAGGAGGAGGAGGTTTATGAGGATTCTTTTGTCTATGATCATATATTCCTCATTTCAAATGTGGACCCTTGGTACGCAGATATCATCGTGTATTTGCAAACATTGAAGGTCCCTACTCACCTTTCACGGGATGAGCAACGACGATTACGTCTATAGTGGACAACACTTTGTACCTCCATGGGGTAGATTCCATTTTGCGTCATTGTTTAACCCATGGTGAGACTGATTTTGTGCTCAATGATTTCCACGGAGGGGCGTGTGGTGGTCATTTATCTGGGCTTTCTACAGCCCAAAAAATCTTGAGAGCGGGATATTTTTGGTCGTCCATCTTCAAAGATTGCATTAATGCGGTCAAGAATTTCCACCCTTGCTAGGTGTTTGCATGTAATATGCGCTCAGGTACATCTTCGTTGCATCCTATTGTCACCGCTGATCCCTTCACCAAGTGGGGGTTTGATTTTATTGATTGCAACCGAGCTTCGACTGGGGGGCATCATCATATCATTGTGGTTGTCGGTTACTTCATGAAATGGGAAGAGGCTATGCCCATAGTTAAATCTGATGGTGAGACAGTCGTGCATTTCATTTTCAACCATATTATCACCCGATTTGGGATTCCGAAAGAGGTTGTCACTGACCATGGTAGGCACTTTCAGAATAAAATGATGGAAGAGTTGGCTTCCAAGTTAGGATATAAGAAAGAGCACTCCTCTTCTTATTATCCTCAAGCGAATGGACAAGTAGAAGCAATGAATAAATCACTTAAGTCTATTGTCCAACAAACCATCACACAAAGTAAGACTATTTGGCATATCATGTTGTATCCTACTTTGTGGGCCTATAGAACCGCGGTTAAGACTGCCACCGGTTTTTCTCCCTATCAACTTGTGCATGGGGTGGAGTCAGTTTTGTCGGTTGAATGTGAAATCCCTTCTCTGAACCTAGTTGTGTATATTTCACTAGACACTTTCACCTTGGAAGAGCGTTTGTTCCACTTAGAGCAGCTTGATGATAAGCATGCCAAGATGCCTTAGTGGCTCTAGAGGTTAACAAGCATCGCGTTAAGGTCCAATATGATAAATCTATCCATCTGAGAAAGTTTAGTGAAG
This sequence comes from Pseudotsuga menziesii, assembly GCA_001517045.1. Classification (NCBI taxonomy): domain Eukaryota; kingdom Viridiplantae; phylum Streptophyta; class Pinopsida; order Pinales; family Pinaceae; genus Pseudotsuga; species Pseudotsuga menziesii. The sequence goes on from LPNX011062936.1 coordinate 223,957, forward strand.
GTGACTTGGTCCTTTTGTGGGATCAAGCTAAAGAACCCTTGGGGGTAGGGAAATTTAATCCCATGTGGCATGGTCCTTATGTGGTTAAACGAGTCCTAGAGAAAGGCGCCTATGATCTAGTTGATTATGAAGGGACATCCTTGGAAGAGCCTAGAAATGGGCTCTATCTCAAAAAATACTATGCATGATCTTCAGCCAGGGCTGATTTTGTATATTATTGTACAGTTTTGCATTGCATAGTTAGGCTTTCTTATGGTGATCATGTTAGATTTTAAACATTAAGCTAGCATATCATTAGGATATTTAACTAAGAGAACAACAAGAACATAAATCAAACACAAGAGACAATGAACACAGTGTTTTTCCTCGAGGAAACCATAAATGGAGAAAACCTCGCAACTTCATCAGAGATAGAGCACCAAAGTGAAACCCAAAACAGTAAGATGATCTCCCAACAGTAGTAACCTCTTTCTTCCTTACCCTAGTGTCTTTCTCTTCCTTAGCTATGTGCTACAACCGAGTGTGAGTGAGTGTGTGATAAATAGAGAGGCTAGCTCTCTATTTATACTAATTCCCGACTTGAATAAACCCAACTAGGGCCGAATTCACTAGGTGAGTCTAATAACTGTAGTGCCCCAGAACTACGGGGACTTTAACCCTTAGATAATAGGAGAGTTAACCACCTTGACTTGACATGACTTGTTTACATTATAGAAAATTCCCGATAGGAACATCGAGGCATGACATGACTCAAGTAAATTACAAATACATCCTGGAATAAACATCGGGTTACAATACATAATAAATATAGGTGAATACATTCTGAAGTTACAATTACATCAACACTCCCTCTTAACTCGGAAGGTATTCTCTCAACACAATTTATCAGCACGAGTCTTCTTCTTTGTATCATCTGGATCATCATCAAGTCTTTGTCATATTCACCTTCAAGTCATCTTCACCTGGATCTGGATCATCACTTGATCTAGATCATCTTTGGAGCATCATCTCTGGATCTGGATCATCCCTTGATCTGGATCATCTCTGTTGGATCATCAACAATGAATCTTCATGGGTGCTATTTCATGATTCTTCTCGCCACAGGAAGTTCTACAGAGCCAGCCCTTTTTCATGTTGGTTGTAGGCCTACCCTCTATGCAGGTCTTTTCCAGCACTTATATCTAATCCTAATTCAAAATGGTCCACCCAACACTTATATTTGATCATGTAGGAACCAATCCTATAATCATATCAGAAAGGCAACACCCAGCACTCACATCTAACCATGTGGGAACACCTCCCACAACCCTGTCAGAAAGGCCTGGCACTCACATCCATCAACCAATGATCGGAAAGGCCCAACACTTACACCTGGCCATGCGAGGAACCAATCCTCCATGCCAAAAGGCTCTTCATTTACATTTGACAACCAATGTCAGAAAGGCTCAGCACTTATATTTGACCATGCAAGGAACCAATCCTTCATGTTGAAAGGGCTCTGCACTTACATCTGACAACCAATGTCAGAAGGGCGTGCACTCACATCTGATCATGTAGGAACCAATCCTATAGTCCTATCATAATGGCCCCTAGACCCAGACTAAGCTACCTGGTAACTGACCAGGCGCCTCCATTCCCAGAATGGCATTCAGCGCTTACTTCTGATCATGTAGGAACCAATCCTACAGTCACATCAGAATGGCTCAGCACTCATATCTAACATGGAAGGAACCAATCCTCTCACCATGATAGGATGGCTCAGCCCTTACATCTGACCATGGAAGGGACCAATCCTCTCACCATGTCAGAATGGCTATGGGTCTCATCATTTTCCCGTACAAGAAACCTCGATATGGAGAACACCAAGATTCTCCTTGAAGTACTCAAACTTCACCTTATCCAATGGCTTCGTCAATACATCAACTATCTGTTCCTCCGTCACAACATACTAGAGCTTCACCGCTCCCGTCTGTTATACCAAAATCCTATCACCATCATGTGATAAGACCTTTGACATACCTACTTTCCCTAAATCCCAGCTTCTGGGGTGAAGACTAAATGGTTTCTTATCAGTCTATCATACAAATTCCCAGCACCACACATGCCCCTTTATCTAGGAGTGGTACCCCTGCTCACACTGCCTTTCCTCGGTTGTCCACAAGCAGTGCCACCGCCCATTGCCCTTGGTCCATAGGCGGTTATTACCAGAACCACTCTATCACAGAAGGAGAAGCGCAGTACCCTGGGTAAAAAGGGAAAAAGAGAAGCTTCTCAAGGCTTCTAGATGATAAGCCTCAAGATATCCCTTATCCCTACTGTTGTGGGTTGGTTGAGCTCAAGATCCCTCATCGTAGGATCTTAGAGGCCACCTCACCCACTAATTTCTCAACCATCTCTATCCATTAAAGCCCTATAAATATGAGCTCATAGCCATGGTTGAGGAGAGAACATTGAAGGTATTGTTATGTTGTTGGATGATTCTTGGCCCAAGATCATTTGGAGAGAGAATAGAGAGCTAGAGTCGGAGCTTTTGGGGATGAAGAGCTAGTTTCATGGAGATGCATGTCAACACTAAGGCTTGGTTGCAAACTTCTTCATATTTCTAATGCAAGTTGATTTTCTATCCCATATATATTGTTGATGTTTGATTTCAGACATATATTGCTAGATTCCTTAGTCATTAGCATAGATTAGTAGATCATATTCTGGTTGCTTTGATTTGTTTCATGTTGAGCTTGATTGCAGGTACATAGGTGGACTATCAAAGTCTTGTATTCCAGATATCTACAGCGTCTGGGGAGAGTTATCAGCCTCTGTGATCTATTTGTTCTGGATTTGAACCATTCAGACCAGTGGAACACCTTGTTGTCCACAAGAGGTGAAATATTCCAGCTAATAAATCTGGCGACTCCACTGGGGATAGTTGTATTCAGTTGTTCTGATCTTCCTCAGTCTACAACTCTTGTCCGAATCTAGGCTCCATTTTCTTGAACTCTTTTCATTCAGATCTGCTTTCTGATTTGTATTATTTGGGTTTGAAATTTCTAGATCTGTTCAGATTTGAGTCATTTCAGTTTTTTATGCTCTATTACCACTTTCAATTCGATAGTATTTTCCTTGATCTAGTCTTTTTTGATCTGATCCATCGTTCTCTTTCTTTTTTTGGTCGTATACAGGGAACCGCAACCATGCTTTGTATAAGGAGCGGTGCCACCGCCTAAACATAGTGAGTAGTACGCGGTGCCATCGCCCGTGTCTGGTTTGCAAGGAGCGGTGCTGCTTTGGAAACTCTTTTACAACACCTACGAAGTGCGGTACCAGGTAGGCATTATTCCAAAACTCTTTTTCCTCATTTTTCTTTGTAAAAATTTGGAATTTTGATTGCCTTCAGTTTTGTTATCAGGCTTGTGTTATTGAATTTGATGTGTGTGCCTTGCTGCTTTGATGGTTTAAGATTGGTTGGAGTGGAATTTCAAAAATTTGTTTAGTCTTTTTTATTGTTCATCTGCTTCTTGCTTGTTGGTTGTGCTTAAAGAAGGATTTCTTATTTTTTGAAAGTTAGGGTGCTCATTGAACTCTCTTTTCGCTGCATATACTGAAAGAAGAACACTAGAATAGCTTCTAGATATCATTTCTTGCTTGCATAGTAAACTTATTTTTCTTCCCTTCAAAAAAGAAAAGTTTTGCTTGAGATTAGGACATCATATTTGAACGTTGGATTTGGGCTTTCTGATTGGCTTTACAAGCTTTCAGGACCTTTATGATCATTCGTCTCTCATGCATATAGGACTATCTCGATCAAAAAAATAAAAAATGGTAGTTTTAAGTTAGATTTGCTTATGTTTTTAAGAAATTTGAAAAGTTAGAATTCATTGGCATATAGGTGTGCTTGGTGTTGTTCTTTTAGGAAAATAGATTCTCACCCTTCTCATTTGCTTTCGAAAAGAAAAATTTGGTTTGTAGAATTATTTGCTTGTCTTTGATTTGATGTTCATGACTGTTGATTGGAATGATTTTTGGTTTTGAAACAAAAAGAAAAACACTCTCTTCCCTCCCGTAAGTAGGCATACTTGAATGGTAAAGTGAACATTTGCACAAGCATATTGCATGGTTTTACTTTTCTGTCAAAACATCATGCATTCACCTAACCGTACAATTTAAAATTAATGGTAGTTGTAGGTTAAAATTTATGTAGTAACTTGAGTGATAGGTTAGAGACGTGTTCGAGCATCGTAAAATTTAGGAGCTATCACTATTTGTCAGCATTACATTTCGGGGCTCGCGCGGTTCTTCCACATACCATTGGTATATCGAACGGCCTTTCACGTACCCTTGAGGTATATAGAAACGTACTTCACGTACTCGATTGTATATCGGAAGGCCCCTTTTGTACGGTTATGCATTAGATAGCACTACTACCGATTCGAGCTCCCACGTACCTTGAGTATATAGGGAGACCCCACTAGGGTGCCTTATCTATCTGAGAAAATCCCTTTGGCTATATTGTTTGGAGCCATACACCGAAAACAACATTCGAGGGGATTACTACGCATGTACCCTCGAGGTATATCGCGAGTGGCACCTGCTTGACAATCTTAGTGAGAGAACTGACTTTTGAACTCCTCCTATCATTTTAAGTCTGCTTGTTTTTTACCTATAGTTTGAGTAGGGAAGTCTTTTGGTGTGTTTTTTCTAGATTTTTAGACCCTTGGTTAGATAGGAATTGTACAAACTGGCTAAGTTAAGACATTCCAGGAGAGTACGGGGCTTGCCACCTGATTTTACTCTTATTTCAGGAGAAAATCCAATGGAAGCTATCGACCAAGGAGCTGCTACCACCTCCCAAGTGGGAGATAATGTGGTGGTGGAAAGTGGAGTACCATATTCTTCACACTCGCCTCCCTTGGTCCAACAGCCTTCCCTGGAAGATTCATCATCCCATCCTCCCTTGGAAGGTCATGTTGATGATACCCATCTAGAATTTGGTCCTAATGCTCCTTTTTGGTAGACACCTATTGGATAGGCCATTGCCTCATTTGGCACACGTGTAAGTTCTCTTGAAAGTGAAGAAGAACGCAGGCAATACCGTGTTGCTATCCTCCATGCACAGGAGGTAGAAAAGCAGATTGATAACCTATTAGGCTCTTCACTAGTTCATTCCACATTCATTCCTGTGGGATATCATTCACTAGCTGACTCTATGAGATCCATTGAACCGATTATAGATCGTCCATTAACAACCCACAGCCCAGGTCAAATTTCCACCCCTATCACCTCTTATGTTATGTCTGTTCCAAATCCTCCCAGGTCTTTTGCATCTAGGACCCAACCTTCAATTCTTGTTTCAACAGTACCTTTGAATGTTGGGGGGGAACCCCCAGCACGACCTACATTATCTAATACCATATTTGTACCTATTCAAGAGCAGACCTCTAACATAGAAACATCTACAGTTTTTGTCCCTCCCACCCACACTAATGTGCTAAATCCCCCATCTAGTTCAGGTCATCCCTTGGGGGTACAACCTATTTCCATTTAGTCTTCTAGTGGTTATGGTTATCAAATACCTGTAGGTAATCATCCATCTAATCCTACTAGAATTCCATACCCTAGCAACACTTGTATGCCATGGGGGCAACCCAGCTAGTCTTACATGCCAGCTATGGGAGGGATACCTATACATACTGCGGGAGGTGCGTGAGGACCTAATGGTCCCGAAGGATCTTGCGGTCCTCTTCATGGTCCTGGAGGTCCTAGTGGTCTTGGGGGACCTGGTGGCTTTCCTCCTTATGGCTCTGGAGGGTCTGGTGGCCCTCCACCTAGTGGTTCTGGTGGATCTGGAGGTTTTCCACCTCCTGGTGGTCTTGGTGGTCCTAGTGGTCCTGGTGGCTCTGGTGATCCTCCTCCTGGAGGCCCTGGTGGTCCTAGCGGTCCTAATTCTAGAAATCAAACCCCATGGGTGGATTTTTTGGTATTTCTTCCTCACAGCAACTTGTTTATCAGTCTACCTATGGGCCTACTGGTAATTATATGCCATATCAATATTATCAGTATGTGTAGCCCAATAGATAGTTACCTTTCCTAGAAACTTTAGACTTTCTTGATTTGTCCAAATTGATTAATGATCCCATTCGACATAATCCCTCATGGCCTCCCATTTCGGTAAAGTTACCATCGGATATTCTGAAATTCGATGGGAAGCAGGGTGAATATCTGTGGAACCATGTTATGACTTTTCATTTGTGGTGTTCCTCAAACTCCCTCATGGATGATTCCATTCGGTTATGACTCTTTCAGTGAACTTTGATTCGTTTTTGGATTTTGGCTCGTTGGCAACCTTATTTATTATGCACTTTCAGCTCCCTATTCATTATGAAACAAGCACTGATCTTTTAACTTCTCTGTGACAAAACACGTCCACCCACATTTCTGATCATATTCACGAGTGGAGAAGGTGGAGAAGGCTTATTAAGGCCCCTATCCCAGATCAATTGTTAGTTGATTGGTTCACTAAGTCCTTGTTGCCTCCTGTTTCCCGAGATGTGGCCATGGGCGGTGCCGTTACCAAAGAGCAGGCTATTAGTTGGGATCAGTATCTAGACTTGATCTATTCCTATTCTGGGACTCTTTATGACCTGATTCCTCAAGCTCCTTGCCCCAACACTAACCCTGCCAAGCCACCAGCAGAAATACCTGTTGATGGGATTGTTGGTTCAATCCAGTCCCCATCCACAACGAAACTTGCCAAGCAAACCCAAACTGCTACTCCTTCAACTCCTAATATTTCTGCTGAGGTCAATTCTATTCAAAGTACTCAAACCTCGGGTAATAAAAAGAAAGGTAAAAATCGAAATAAAAAACCTAGAAACCAACCGGAGACCCCACGATCAACCAATAATGACAACGACAAAGGGAAAAGGAAGGATAAATATCCTTGTTTGTTGTGCGGTGGTGACCACTTTTCAAAGGAGTGTCCCCTTCGGGATGAAATCTCCCAGTTTCTGAAGTCTATTCCCGCACCTGTAGTACTTACGGATCCCTTTCCCTCTCAACAACAACTGGCAGACCACATGTCTAACCAGGGTAACTCTAGTTCATTGAAAGAAATTCGTATGATGTCCTTAGATACCATCCCTCTGCAAACTCGAAGCCAGAATTATGATAAACCAGCATATCAAAAAGAAGATCAATCTTCCTCAGGGAAAGCTCCCTCTACTAGTTCTCCGGAATCCTCATCTACTGTTCCCTCATCTATCGAGAAGCCTACTCTCGACATGATTTTGCGCCCACCAAAGAGTACTCTCCAAAAGGTTGTCTTTAATCCCAATGCCTGAGCTGCTCAATTCTATAATGTGATTGAAGATCTCGCCCAAGCACCTTGTGCGATGTCTACCCTAGAAGTACTCCAAAGTTGCTTTACATGACGCAAGAATTTGTTGACTGTATTAGGAGCTGTGGACCCGGATAACACTAACTTGATTCACTTCAATGTTGAGAACTATAAACCTAGATTACCACATAAACTTGCTTTTCAAATCATTACAAAAGTAGTGGGAAAGAAAGTCTTTTGAACAGTACTAGATGAAGGATCTTTGACCTCGGTGTTATCTCTAACTTGTTGGAAAGCTCTTGGCTCTCCCGAGCTTGTTACATCACCTACGACCCTTAAAGCCTTTGATGGATGGGGTTTCCAACCCCATGGCCTCATATTAGCCCTCATGGTTGAGCTGGGGGGAAAAACTATTTCCATCCAACTAGAAGTGGTAGATTCCCCTTTGGATTATAACCTCCTTTTAGGAAGGAATTGGTTCTATGCCATGAATGTAGTTGCTTCAACAGTATTTTGAATGGTCCAATTCCCGCATCTTGGGAGAATTGTTACCATTGACCAGATTTATTTTTGTACGTCGGATGTTACTACTTCCATAGCTAATAACATCCCCATGTTAGGTCAGTCCCCTCCTCCTTACCAGTCGATTGGGGTAGGTATGCTGAAGGATTCATCCATTATGGGGATTTTTCACTCTACTCCTCCTAGCACAGATACCGCGATAGTACATATGATTGCCTCATTTGATTCTAAGCCCTAGGGCATAGATGTTGTTGATTCCACCTCGTTGAGCCCGCACGAAGCTATGTATGACACCATTCAAACTTGTTTCTATGATCACACTGATGACATTCATTTAGTGGCTTCGGATCCTTACCATTTACCGTACTAGTTAGAACCTTCGATTTCAGTTCTAGATTATCTCTCCAAGACTTTTCCTTCCGACAAGTCCATTATAGAGATCATGAATATGGATGAGCCCATTTGGGAGGATCACCATCATAGATCCATGTTCCTCCCCAATACCAGTTCAAGCAACCATGATTTTGCATCCTTGTTTCCTATTGATATTGTCAACGTTCTGCAAAGTCCTATATTGTTGCAAGACACAGATTCTAAAGGAAACCTTTGCAACATTACTCAAACGAACCCAATTGACATATCAGCCAAGCTTGATGTTATTGAGCATGTTCATGTTGGGCAGAACTGCTCCACAGATGAATCTGAAGCATATAAGGCACTTTTTAAGGAATTCTATGATATTTTTTCTTGGTCCTATGAAGAGATGTTGGGGATTGACCCTTCCATTGTGGTCCATGAGATTAAAACATATCCCATGGCTAAACCTGTCAAGCAGAAACTTAGGCAAGTCCATCCTAGGAAGGCCACAGCTATTAAAGATGAGATTGAGAAACTTCTAAAAGCTGGTTTTATTTATCCTGTACCTCTGACCGAATGGGTATCGAACATTGTCCCTATTAATAAAAAGCAGGGAACCATTATAGTCTACATCAACTTTAGGGATTTAAATAAATCTTGTCCCAAGGACAACTTTCCTACCCCGCATATCGATCAGATTATCGACAACTATGCTGGAAGTGTCATCTTTTCATTCATGGATGGCTTCTCTGGCTATAATCAGATTGAGATATTTCCCTCTGATCAGCATAATATGGCATTCATTTTTCCATGGGGAACCTTTGCATATCAGAACTTACCTTTTGGCTTGAAAAATGTTGGCGCTACGTTCCAGCGTGTGATGTCCTATGTGTTTCACGACATTAAACATATTGTTGAACTGTACCTTGACGACCTCCCTACTCATTCACAGTGACGGGAGGACCATCCTGGTCATCTTAGAGACATATTCTTGAGATGCCATCATTATAATATACGGCTCAATATGCATAAATGTGTTTTTGTGTTGAGACGGGACATCTGCTTGGATTTGTGGTATCCAAAGATGGCATCCGGATCGATCCTTTGAATATTTCCGCTATCATTAATCTACCAACCCCAACCAACATCCTTGAACTCCAAAGTTTGCAGGGGAAGGCAAACTTTCTTCGCTGTTTCGTGTGCAATTTCACTGAGAAAACGCACGGTTATATGCGTCTCCTCAAGAAGAACACTCCATTCTTCTGGGATGACCAAGCCCAATGCGCCTTTGATAATCTTAAGCACGCTCTGACTCATTCACCCGTGATTCAACCCTTAGATTATTCAAAGGACTTTCTCTTGTATATTGCTGCCTCCGCTACTACCATCACCATGGTTTTAGCGTAGGACAATCTCCACGGTTAGGAGCATGTGATTTATTATGCCAGTAAGAATCTTATTGATTTTGAAACCCGTTATTCACATGTGGAGAAGCTAGCTTTGGCCATAGTCATTGCTATGCAAAAATTTTGTCACTACATTCTGCTTTGCACTACCACCGTATTGGTAGACCAGAACCCGATGTATTACATTCTGACTCGTCAAGTACTCAGGGGCAAGTACTCTCATTGGATCCTCATCCTTCAGGAGTTCGATGTCGAGTTTGCCAAGGCTACATCAAAGAAATCCTTGGTTTTTTTCGATCTTGTATGTGACCTTCCCTGTGCTACCATGGAATCTGAGCCCAACGATTCATTTCCAGATGAATTCCTGTTCCTAATTAGCACTACTGATCCTTGGTATGGAGATTTGTTGATTTATCTCCAAACCCAGCATTTTCATCCGCATCTATCTCGCAATGATTGTAGCCACATTCATCACCACGTGAAGTACTATCTTATCTTACATGATACCTTGTATAGACGTGGGATTGACTCCATTCTCCGGAGATGCCTCACTCATGAGGAGGCTGAACACGTGCTGAATGATTGCCACTCTGGAGCATGTGGCGGTCATTTATCTGGAATGGCTACAGCCCAAAAAATCCTTCACGCTAGCTATTTCTGGCCTTCTGTCTTCAAAGACTGTCATGAGGCTGTTAAGAAATGCACACCTTGCCAACATTTTTATCCCAAAAAGTGCACCCATCCTGCTCCGCTTCACCCCGTCATTGCCATTGGCCCTTTTGCCGAATGGGGGATTGACTTCATGCATTGTAAGCCTACCTCAGCCAGGGGGCATGGTTACATCATCATAGCCATGGATTATTTCACAAAATGGGCTGAGGCCATGCCTACATATGCAGAAGATGGTAAGACTGCTGCTCTCTTCTTGTTCAATCATATCATAGCTAGATTAGGCATGGGAGAGTTATCAGCCTCTGTGATCTATTTGTTCTAGATCTGAACCATTCAGACCAGTGGAACACCTTGTTGTCCATAGGAGATGAAATATTCCAGCTAACACCCTCTGCACCATATCCCTGATATAGTGATACTTGATCTCGATATGCTTCAACTTGTCATGGAACACTAGATTCTCTAACAACTTCACGCAACTCTGGTTGTCACAATGTATACAAGTAGCATCCATCTGGAGATCAAATAAATCAGACAGTAGCTTCCGAAGCCATACTACCTCACAACTAGTTGAACAAGTTGCGACATACTCTGCTTCAGCTGTACTCAGTTCCACACAGGATTGCTACCTGCTAAACCAAGAGATCACACCTGATCCCATACTAAAGCAACAATGTGAAGTGCTCTTCCTATCGATGGCACTGCCTGCCAAATCTGAATCAACATAAACCTCCAGGTTAATCATCTGATTCGCCTCGTACTTGAGCCCATAATCAATTGTACCCCTCAGGTACCTCAGAATATGCTTTGCATAAATCAAGTGAACATGTCTCAGATCTGTCCAGAACTAGCTCAAGTTGTTCATAGCAAAGCAAATGTCTGGTATCGTGTTCATCAGGTACATCAAGGACCCAATAATCTGACGATACATCGTAGCATCAACTGCTTCTGATGAAGCATCACTCAATAGCTTCAGGTTCGATGCCACAGGTGTGGTCATGGCCTTGCAGTCAATCATCCAAAACCTATTCAAGATCTCTAGTGCATACTTCCCTTGTCCGAGGGAGATTCCATCTGCATTCTGCCACACCTCCATACCTAGAAAATAATGTATCATTCCCAATTCCTTCATTTTGAATTCAGCAGCAAGCTTTCTCTTCATATCAGCAATCAACCCATCCATACCTATTACAAACAGATCATCTATATACAGTAGGAGCATCACTGGGTTTCCATATTCAACCTTGTAGTAAATATTGGAATCTACTTTACTCTTGGTAAAGCCCAAACTAGATAGAAAGCTTTCAATTCTGCCGTACCATGTCTTGGGTGCCTCTTTCAAACCGTACAGGGCTTTCTTCAATCTGCACACATAATACTCCCTGTCATGTGTCTCAAAACCGAGTGGCTGTTCTACATACACTTCCTCTTCCACTACACCATTCGAGAAAGTAGTCTTGACATCCATTTGGTGTATCTTCCATTTCATCACTGTAGCCAAAGCAAGAACCGATCTGATGGAAGTGTATCTAGCTATAGGTGAAAAGGTTTCTTCATAATCTATTCCTTATTTCTGGGATAAACCACGAGCCATGAATCTTGCCTTATATTTCTCTATGCTACCATCTGCAGCATTCTTGATCTTGTCGATACATTTGGAAGTTACAACGGACTTCCCTTTTGGTCTTGGGACAACATCCCAAACATCATTCTTCATGATCAATTGATACTCTTCGATCATAGCATCCTTCCATTCTTTTCATTCTACCGCTTCTTCATAACTGGAAGGTTCTTCATTGATAAAGTCACATAGTAAGGCTACATATCCGGAGCAAGATCTGGTTCTCTTTCTTTCTTTGTGATTCTCTTCTAGAGCCCCATATCTTTCTGCACCTTGGATAATTTCTCTTACCCAAGCAGGTTTCCTCTTGTGAGGATTCTTCTCTTGAGGTGGATCTACAGGTCTTTGTGGTTCTTCAAATTCTCAATCTTCTTCTTGAATTTCTTCGTCCATGGTTGTATCATAAATCTGGGTGCTTCTGCTTCTTCAGTATCTTCAGCAGGTCTCTTTTTGGATTTGTTGTAAGTTGTTTCTTCATCAAATGTTACATCCCTGCTGATTTCGATCTTCTTGTATCCTGGGAAGTATATTATGTAAGCCTTCGAGCTTTCAAAGTATCCCACAAATATACCCTTCTTTATTTAAGGATCTAGTTTTGTTCTCTTCTCTTTTGGAATGTGTATGTACACTAGGTAGCCAAATATTCTGAGATGGTTGAATTCTGGTTTCTTGCCTGAGAAGACTTCTTCAAGATTCTTGTTCTCGAGTACACTATGTGGAGTACGGTTCTGTACATACACCGTTGTTCTAGTAGCTTCTGCCCATAGATGCATAGGAAGATCTTGATCATGAAGCATTGATCTTGTAACTTCCATGATAGTTCTATTCTTCCTTCTTGCAACCCCATTTTGTTGTGGATTATAAGGACTGGACAACTCCCTCTTAATCCCCGAATCTTTGCATAAGTCTTTGAATTCATTTGATGTGGATTCTCCACCATTATCTAATCGAAAGGTCTTGATCTTGTTTTCTGTGTGGTTCTCGATCAAGGCTTTTAATTCCTTTAACTTGCTGAAAACTTAATCTTTTTTCTTCATGAAGTAAATCCATGTCTTCCTAGAAAATTCATCAATGAAAGAAACATAGTATACATACTCGCTTAGTGAACTTGATGACATTGGACTGCATACATCAAAGTGGATGATTTCCAATATTCCTTTTGCCTTGCTCTCGCTACTTGGAAATGTCTTCTTTGTATTCTTTCCTTTTGCACATCCTTTGCAGACCCCTTCATGTTTTGCTTGGATTTCTGGAAGACCTTCAACAGCTTTGCTTGCAAGTGGTAGTGCTCTGTAATGCACACGTGCAAGCCTTCTGTGCCAAACTTTATTTGGCTCTACTGTGTCATGTACCATAGCTTGTTCTGGATGGCCATTCAATTTGTATAAACCTCCTTCTTGTTCTCCAATCACTATTGCATCATCAATAGTCTTTCCTCTTGGCCACATCAGGACTTAGCCATCTACAAATGCAACCTTGATGCCTTTTGCATCCAATGCTAATATGGATAGAATATTCTTCTTTAGTCCTGGTACAAACAAGACATCCTTCATTTTCATATACTTTCCAGAGTCTAGCTTGTAGGAGGATTCACCACTACCTTTTATGGGATATCGGTAGTCATCCCCAAGCTTCACCTTATGGGGTAAATTATGTTTGGATAGCTTCTCAAAGGATTCCTTGAAACCTGTCATGTGGTTGGAAGCCTCACTGTCAATAAGCCAATCTTTGCTTCCATGAGTGACAGTTCCCGTGAGAGAGAATATTAGAACATAGTCATCTTCACTTGAAGAGTCTTCAATTTCTTGTTTTACTCTTTTCCTGGGAGGATCATCATCCTCAACAATGTGAGCATGATGTATTCTTTTGGAATTCTTCTTCTTCTTGGATCCATTCTTATTCATGGGACAATTTCTAGCAAAGTGTCCTATTTCATCGCATGTATAACATCTGAGTTTGGATGAATCCCTTCTTGTAAGGTTATGTTTCTAATGAGAATGCTTACCTTGGTGATGATGATTTTCCCTTCTTCCTTTCTTGGAGTGTACAGTGAGAGCTTGATCTTCACTTCCCATCTTTTCTTCTCGATCTGCTATCCGATCTTCTTCTTGAGAACATTCTTCCCACAGTCTACTGAACTTGACCAACTTCTTTCTAGCACAGATTCCTTGGATGAAAAAATCCCATGACCTAGGGAGGCCATTCAATGTTGTCATCACAATTTCTGCATTATCCACTTCTTCATCTACTGCTTCTAGCTATTCTTTGATCTGGGAGACCCTTGTGAAGTATGGCTGGATGGTCTCCTCATTCTGGATCTTTACATTCTTCAACTATTTCCTTAGAGTCATCTTTCGATTGATGGTCTTCCCTTCAAACAATTTGGTTAGGGCATCAAACATGGCTTTAGGTGTCTTGAGGGAGGACACCTATGGAATGAGGTGATCCTTGATTGAATCTGCAATGATCCTCTTTTCCATAACCAAATTCTTCTTATGTAAGGCCTTGGCCTCATCTCCCTCTGGAACTGGAACCTCCTCATGGATGTAGGAGTCCAACTCATTTTCTTCCAGGACCAAGGAGATCCTATACTTCCAGGCTCAGAAGTTATCAGCTTCCTCAAGCTTTTCATAAAGCTTGGTATGATGGGACATCTTAAATGAGAACCTCAAATGGAAATACAAAAGATTTATATCTTACCAGGTCAAGATGTCAGATCTGGATTTGGAGCTGAAATCCTGCAGTGCTAATTCAGGAGCAGATTAGGGTTTTACTTTTCCAAAGTTTTGTCCAACCAAATGATTTGAATTTGATCCCTAACTTCAATTTTGGGGAGGAGATCAATCCAGGCCTAGGCTCACTGAAAAATTCCACTTATGTGGGAGGCCCTAATTTTCAGCAGCAGTGTCGGGTCCAAAACTGAAAAACCTCAGAATTGTATTCTGCTTCGACAAAAAGATGCACCCTAGGGAGGAGAGTTATTCCACCCTACTTTTTCTAAAAATATGTGGAGAGAGATCCACAAAATAGGAATCCCTAGTTCCCACAGCTGCATAGTGTCTTCTTCTCAGGTTAGCTCTGATACCATGTTAGATTTTAAACATAAAGCTAGCATATCATTAGGATCTTTAAATGAGAGAACAACAAGCGCAACAATCAAACAAAAGAGACCATGAACACAGTGTTTTTCCTCAGGGAGATCATAAATGGAGAAAACCCCACAACTTCCTCAGAGATAGAATCAACACCAAAGTGAAACCCAAAACAGTAAGATGATCTCCCGACAGGAGTAACCTCTTTCATTCTTTCCCCAGTGTCTTTCTTTTCCTCAGCTATGCACTACAAATGAGTGTGAGTGAGTCTGTGATAAATAGAGAGGCTAGCTCTCTATTTATACTAATTCCCGACTTGACTACACCCAACTAGGGACGACTTCATTAGGTGAGTCTAATAACCCTAGTGCCCTGGAACTATGGGGACTTTAACCCTTAGAAAATAGGAGAGTTAACCACCTTGAATTGACATGACTTTTTTACATTATAGAAACTTCCTGATAGGAACATTGGGGCATGACATGGCTCAAGTACATTACAAATACATCCCGGAATAAACATCGGGTTACAATACATAAGAAATACAAGTGAATACATTCCTAAGTTACAATTACATCAACAGATTGGGTTTGTTGATTAACTTTCGTTTATTATAGAAGATGTCGATGGAGTCTTCTGTTTACATAGGATTCACCGATGGTGCTAGATGCCACACTCAAAACTCAGCTTCGGCTGCTTGGGTGATCTATACTCCTACGGGTCAAGTATTGTGTTCAGGAGGTGTATGTTTATGACCTTCTTCAAACAATGTTGTTGAATATAGTGCCGTCATTGAATTATTACGTGATGCCATTTCACATGGTGTTCATTCTCTTGAGGTACGTCTTGATTCGAAGATAGTGGTTTCAAATCTTAATGGCTTGTATCGCATTAGGGATCTGACATTATTACGAAGATTGTTACGTGTTAGATTGCTAGAACGAAAATTTGAAACTATAACATACATTCATGTTCCAATATATTTTAATCAAGTTGACGACTCATATGCTAACTATGTGTTAGATTGGAATTTGTTTCATAGACCATAAGCATATCACAAACACATTTTACACACATGTAAATAAAATAAAATCAATCATCATAAAACTTTTTTCATTAAAATACAAAAAGTGACATCATAATACATAAGTGTCATATACAAAATTGAGGATTCCAAGCCACCAAAACATAATACATGGTCATACAAAAATGAATACACTCAGATCTCTAAGCCTCAGGTGGAGGGGGGTTCTGATCATGATAGCACACTGCGGCTCTAGCTAGCCATTGAAATAGTCTAACCCATGCTCGTAGTACACCAACCACCTGGTGCTACATGGCCTCAGGCAAGTCTTCAACTTGCGCCATGAGTACCCTATGTGTCAAACGAACAAAGTTCGTGTGGATTCTTTGGAGTGTCCACTTCACATCCGCACCCATAATATTATCTCCTCTTCCCCTTCATCGATGACGAGGAAATCCATCTGGCCATCATGTTTCTACATTTGCATATACATGACAAATTTTCCCTATGCGTCATCACACAAAAACATGTCTTTTGAGTCCATATATCAAAAAACAAAAAAAACAAAAAACAAAAAACAAAAACAAAAAAATTAAATAATTCAAAACTTAAAAAGTGGGTTTGGGATTCTTTACCTATGTCACCATAAACTACTCCTGGTTGTAGGGGCATATCTGAGTCTCCGTGGAAGTCTATCCCTACATAGGGGTAGTTGTCTATGGCAATGATCTATCTCCGTCACCATGGAAAGAAATCTACTGGGTAGGGGTTAGCCACCCTACCACCACCCAGTATGTGCATGACACTCACCCAACATCACTGGGATGGATCCCAGACTCCATGTGGAGCAGTGTCTACCCTATGGATTAGACATGGTACCTGCTCAAAGAAAAATGTGCTCAGTATACTGTCGAACCCAAAGTTCTGCACCCTCCCCATCTTGCAGTCACTGATTTGTTGTTTCATGTTTCTCAATAGCGTAGTACTCTATTCATATACTGTAGGTCATATGTACTCTAATTCATAGAACATCATTGGCCATGAGGCCTAGTGGAGTGAAGCCAACCCTACAATCTTTCCTAGTGCCAAAAGTATCACTTTCAGCCCCAGAATCTGAATAGATTTTGTCGAGATTTGACTCCCAAGATTTTTTGTATCCGAAAAGAAGTAGACAACTATGTACTCATCTATGGTCATCCCACCTCTTGGCCAACGAGATCGGAGGTTCGCCATATCCCCTCATTGGGACAAACCTGTGATGAAGTATATGTCCTCAACCTCAATACAAAGTGACATCCCATCTATCTGAAATGTTTCAGACTCTAGATCCCAATACTCTACCAGTAACTAAAGTAGTCTTGGTTTGGCCCTCAGGCTGCCAAGACACTAAAACTTGTACAGTCCACATGCTTGTAATTCTTGTTGATCCATGAAATCACCTTGAAAAACTTCCTCAACATCACCATGCTCTCTTTCTCTCCACTCTAGCACCATCCTACACAAGAACCAATTTTTTTTAACAGTATAGGCTTACTATTTTAGTGCAATAGGTGTCACAAATATGGACACTTACTTAAGATTGTTCTATGTCCTTTACCAAATCATTATGGCATGTCAAGGTTGATAAATATAAATAAGCCAATGATATGCTTATTCCTCCAGTTAAGGAAGATAATATCCCTTAGTCTTCTTATCAGAAGGACACAGAAGAATTGGATTATGAGGATGAAGACTTAATCGACTCTAACATGAAAGGAGATGGATTAGGGTTTCACAAATCCATCAGTCCAAGTGCAGAACATCATGGACATATTATCAAATCAGACATATTGGAAGAAGACTACAGTGGGTCTACATAGGGGTACATGCTTCAACCATTTCTACTACTGAACAATATGGACAATTCATTTACTTGGGTAATTATTTGACTCTCTCACCCTCCTGTCCTTGAAAATTGGTTTTTGAATGGAAAAATTCCTATGCTCGTAAGAATCCAACTATCTTTCAGTCCCTAGAAGTGGAAGGGATTTTTCAAAAGGGGGATATTTTTGTTTATATTCTCCCATTGATCCTATAGATTATGTACAAACTATTGACCAGTTAGGCTCCTCTCATTTTCCTTCAAAAATATAACCCTAATTGGTCTATCCATTTTCCCCTCTTCACTTCTTCACCCTTGATTTTTTTTCTGCATTTTTCCCAAACATTTTGAGACTATTGAGACCCATCCTAACTCTAACTCTAAATTCCATCTCAATTCGCTTTCCTTATAGAGTCATCCCATCAAACCTCTTGATATGGATACTTCCCTGGACCCTTATTTGACCTCAAATGTAAGTACCAAGGGTTACATTACTCCTACATGATCAAATTCTAGGACTCCCATACCCCCCCTCATCTGAATAATTTTTCCCATCCTGTTAGAAGGGATTATCAAATGAATGAGATTTTCCTTGAAGGTCACGATCTTGTTCATCGATCGGTTACTGATCCTCCTTCTTTTACACCCAAGAGAAGATATGAACTCTAAAACTATTTTATAGATTTGATTTTAGACTCAAGAAGTGGATTATCTCTTAACCCTATACTATGTAGTCGTAGATCCATTTTAGATTCTGCTAGGGAGACTTCTATTATGGAAGTTAGCTTTGGAAAATAACAAACTATTGAAGGGAACCTTAGAGCACGTTTTCCCATTCTCTCAAGTTTTTAATGTTAATTTTGTCTTTGAAGTATAGGGAAACCCTAAAAAAGATGGCCCTTAAGAGATAGGTGGAATCTAATCATCCACAAATATTATTGATTCAAGAAACTTTGGATATTGGAGATCATATTACTATTGAGATGTCTAAATTGTTTCTTGGTTGGAATTTTACCTATTCTAATGCAGTCCACAGATCTGGAGGTCTTCTTGCTGGTTGGAAGGAAAACTATTTCCTCTACCTTAACAAATGGTGTTTTTCCTCTGGGACAGGGACTATTTTATTTGCTAGAGAATTTAGGTGGGAATTTTCTTTGATTAACATATATGGACCCAACATTCATACACAACCCTTATGGGAGAGGGTTTTCAAGATGGATATTTTTATAAAGGATAGAGTCATTATTGGAGTATATCTCAATTTTTACTTAGTAGAGATGGAATCTCTGGCATCTGATAATCATTCAGATCCTTTAGTTGATTATTTTTTGAAAAAAAATGAAGAAGTTAATATTTTTTATCTTTGCCTTCCCAAAAGGTTAGATACATTTATGATCAATGAAGGTGTTCTCCATGGAGTTACCACTATCAAGAAATGGGTGGGGGAGGGAATGAGTTTGATCACTTTCCTATATACATTGAGATTAATCATTGTACAGGAATAAACACCTTATAACCGAAGGTCTGGGGTTACCAACATATTCATAAAACTTGCAAGTAATCGACCTTAGAGTACATAAAAGGAAATAGGAGGATAGAAAATACGCACTCGATATACGACGGTTGATCCTAGCTTTGTCCTCTTCCGCTATGCTTCTCCTCCAAATCCTTTTGGGATGCTTCTCCTTCACCTGTCAAGAGCAAATCCTCCAAGTGCAAGATAATACATGTATATAGAACAGGTTAGATAAATCATATACAAAGTGCTTAATCATAAGTATTCATCAAACCATGATACATGAAAGATATTCAAGACACATATGGAAGAAGGATTCTCTTTATTAACAATAGTGAATGAGTTTAGATTACAAACCAACACTTGAGACAAGGACTCCTCTGCAACCAAAGGATTATGAGTTCCACTGCTCCAAAGACTTCTGAATAGACTCCACCAGCATAACCTCTCCAAGTATTCTTAATTAATACCCTCCCTAAGGCCTTTATTTATACTTGGTGAAATAAGGCAGTTTCGAGAGTTGAGGAGGTTGAGACAGTTAAGGTGATTATGGTTAAGGTCTTAACAAATCTCAGATAATCGTGATTTATTATTTTTAATGTCGAAGGAAGGTGTACGCGGGTATTAATATTAGAAACTCGCGTATGACACGCGAGTTTCTCTAAGGGTAACCCACATACAAATCTATACGCGAGATGCAATAACCGATACTCACGTACAACACACGAGTTTCATATAGGAAGAGGTGTGTACAACACTTGACATATTTAAAGGTAAAAATAACCAGCTGGATGGATGATAAATGTAGTTCATAATATGCCCATCTATAGTGTTTTAGGCAACCCTCAATCCATAAATGTCCTTTTGTGTGCCAACATAAGGAATGTCGGCACTCGGACAGAGAGGTGCCATTTAGGTGGATAACAGATGCCCCCTAATGTGTGAGGTCAGAGGGAAATGATGGCTGAAATACAATATAATCTTTATCTTTGGAGAACTCAGAAATCCAATGGAGCAGAGATAGTACCTGAAACAAATACATAGTAATGTCATATACAAAGTCATATCTGAGGATGCTATGTCCAATTTACTGGAACACTAGCTCCTTTACAATATTTGAGTACATCATATGATACGGGTAGGAAACCACATATATTACAAAGGTGGATCGAAGCCACAATATACAAGAATGATGAGTGTTCAAAGATTTGGAAGCTATGTACATGAATAGAACATAATCTTGCGCAACTTAGTCCATAGGTGAGGAACTAAGGTCTTCATAAACTATCCCAAAGAACTAGTACAATCCCAGCCATGTGAATAAAAGTAGGTTGAAGTCAAACATGGAAAGGATTCAACAGTTTGTCAATCAATAAGTAATAATTAACAACTGAAGCAAAGGAATTCACTAATGAGGGAAGTGAATTCTGAGGTACGATCATCAAAACTCTAGGTCGTCGTCATCAGGAAGTACTGAAACGGAACCATGCTGTGATAAGGAAGGCAATAGATCCTCCAACGGATCACAAGAGTGACTAGGAACTAGGTAACATAAGGGAGACACAATAGATAATAGGTATAACAATGATGGGATTAGGATATAGATCAAACATTGGGTGAAGTCCTTGAACAATGAGCACGACACAGAGATGACCCAAGGCAGCATGTAACTTATAGATAGAACAACTAGACTTATTTGTCATGTAGGAGACATGATCAGATTCCCCAGGTATAACGAACAAGAGGAGGAGTAGGAAACGCAAAGTAATAGCTGAACAAAAAGTGATCACTGAAACATGGGTATCAGAAAAGACAAAGAGTGATATATTCAAGGATGACATGCTGCCACTGCTGAAAACAAGAGAAAACTTATTCCTTACCTTCCCTGTTAAATTTTAACGAGTCCAGGAAAGTTAACTCGGATCCCTCTTCATTTTTTAACAAGCTTGAAGAGACGGGAAAATCATGCTTGATAGTGTCACTGATTCGTGGATTTAATGAGCCCAAACTAGTACATGCTCAGTTGGTGTTTTCACATTTAGGGAGTCTGAAAACTCCAAAGAAGACTCCAAGGGGGTCCTTTTTCATCCAATTTAGTCTCCTGAGGCCGAAAAAGTATAAAACATACCATAGAAGAACTCTCTTAACTTCTGTAGAAGAAAAGGTGAACCTTTTTCGTACTTAGTCAGGGAGGTCTGAAAAAGGTTAAATTACCACCTACCCAATGCTCCTTCCAAAACAGCATAAAATAGCTTGAGTTTTATGAGTGTGAAGGAAAGCAAGATCACTCGGAAAGATCCATTTGATTACGAGAAATGGGGCTTACAACAATAAACTCTTTGCTTTGTTCTTAAGTGTTTAACAAGCATGACAAAGACACAAAGTACACTCGAAATATTTTTCATGTTTAGGTCCAGAGCACGAAAAAGAGAAAACTAAGCTCATACCGGGTGTTCCTTTTTCGTAAATTTAGTCCCTCGGGTCTGGAAAAGTGATAAACCTATGCTTGAGAATACTCTTCTCAATTCAAAATAGAAAAGAGAGGGATCCTTTCTCATATTATTCCACATAGTCCGAGAAAGAAATAACCTACCACCAATGCGGATGCTCGTTCACATATTCTTAACGATCTTAAACGGACGAGTTAACTCGGCAGTCAAGTCTGATTTGAAGGAGTCAGACCTGGGCCTAAAGAAGCTCCATAAGGGCGGGGAGTCCTATAAAGGGATAGCTTGTAAAAAGAAATTCAAAGGAAGCTCTATTTGGCATGAAAAATAGCTAAAAGGATACCCATGTACTTGAAACAGTTGTGGCATGAGTACCAAAGAATAACATAGGCTTGGAAGGAAGATACTCATGAAAAAAGGGCCCTATCCACAGAAGAACAATGGTAAAAATAGGGAACTAATGGTTTATAATACCATATTCCGTGGCAAAATCTTGAATGCTAAGGTTAATGTGGATTGAATAAAGATGCCAAAAATGTATTGGAAATGACAAAAACACCCTATTGGAGCAACAACACTTTATAATGGTGAAAAACCTGTTTCAAAGCAAAAAGAAACATGGTATTAGTTGAATGGATTTTCAAACTATAGAAAAAACCCACTTGGAGAAATAAAATTTCTATAAATAATTGAAAATCAAAACAAAACTCACCATTTGGAATTTTTAGCCATAAAAAGCAAGTTATTTCCTCTACCTTTGTTTGATCGTTGTGGACAATCTAACCAACGAAATCAAATTCCGCAAGTTGCAGGTAAGCCTACACCCCGAGCTCTTCATTTTGATCCTAGCAATTATTAATTTTGAGTCCTAATTTCATGTTTAAAAGCATCCTAAAACATGTCACAGCACGTACATGGGTTCACAGTGTAAAGACTCGCGTACACGCGTTCTATATGCAAGTTTCCTATATAGACATTCGTGTACAGTACGTTACATGTCTAACTAGACAGTCGCGTGTACTGCGTGAAGGATAAAAAGCTAAATATAGTAAAAAAAAATTGAAATTTTATATGAAATTACTTAATCAAATTACTTGTTTTGCTAGGTGTGAAGATGGTGCTAGAATGGAGGGAAAGGGAACATGAAACAATGGACCAAGAAGCACTCCAAAGTGCGCCCACTATACATGCATTGCGAACAAGTGGGCTACTAAAATTATTTTGCACATCACCCATGCAGGGCAATGTCTGCCTTTTGGAGTTCATGATAAATTATTGGGATCATGATTTGGGGATGTTCGACCTATAGGGTGAGACTTTGGAGATAACTACTGAGGACATGTATTTCATAACCAGTCTGTCATGTCGAGGAGCACCGGTTAACTTAGAGGGAACTGGCCGAGGCAGTGACCCTTTAAGTGTCCAGAACTATATAGATGTGTTTTGCACACCAGGTACCCAAAAGAGAGGGAGTTGTGTCCCTATTACACATATTCATGACTTTACACTATAGGTGCTTGCAAGCACCATCGTGAGGATTTCAGGATCCTCTTCATTACATTTGGCTACACGGAACCAAATGAGGCTGGCGGTGGATTATTTTCGTGGTGTCCTCTATGATTGGTGTTCGGAAGTTGTCCCTATCATGAAAAGACAACTGTCCGATTGCAAGAGAGGAAGGAGAAAGAACTTTGGTTATGCAAGCATATTGGTTGCCTTCTTCTTTGAGAGAGTACCAGGATTGAGCCCTGCCATACCTCTACCGGTCCGATCTCCACGTCAGCTAAGGCTGAGCAGGTGGGGAGACATCTTCCTTCGTCAAGGAGGAGGAGACACAGTGCATAGTGTATACGATGATGATTTCTATATCTGGTGGGAACGACAGCTACCGGCACTAGAGCAGTTTCCATATGCCGGCATGGACTTTCAAGGTGACCCAGACCTTGTCCTCCCTCCACCAGGAGCATGGGGAGAGCTAGGTAAATAATTTTTAATTTTTTATCATTTTTTTAAATTTTTTATGAATTTTAAAATGATAGATATATACATATGTACAAGTCTTAATCCTATAAATGTGTCAAAATGCAGATATTGGACCGGTCCGTCCTGAGGGGCATCCACACATTTTTGTTCGTCCTATCATAGGCGAAGACCCGGGACTGATCAGGGTTCTAGAGGGGAAGCTGGCCAGGCTGACACCCAAAGAGTGCCCACCTTGCGGATAGAGCATATCCCGACTACCATGCAGGAGTTCGTTGTTGGAGTGCCATCGGTCTGGTTACGTATTTTCAGGCGAGTGACCAGAGTGGTTCTTGTATACCTAGAGGCTGTGGAGGCTGCCGAAGCCGAAGAGGCTGAGGAAGCAAGAGTATAGAGGGACCATGGGGACCAAGGTGGTCCAAGTGACCAGGGTGGTCCTGCATAGATCTAGGACATTTTGATGGACTGCGATCCACATTTTTGTATGTTTTTGTATATGATGGGATCTGAGGATCAGACTTGACCTATCTATGGACAAATATTTTACATATATATATATATATATATATATATATATATATATATATATATTGGTGTTGTTGTTGGCGGTTTATTTACAAATGTTTTTTATATGTGTGTTGTATACCTTTATGAAATGTGTGTTAGATGTCAATCTAAAATGTAATTAGCATATGCATCAGTTAATTGATTCTGATTTTGTGGAATGTGATTGAATTTAATAACTTTAAAATTTCTTTCCAGTAACCGAATTTGCATGAACTAACGTAATAGAATAGGATTTCATGCCTGATAAGCTCGATTGAGCTGGGAGACCACTAGTTGAGAGTCTAGATCAACTTCAAGTTGGGTGATACCATGTGACAAAGCATCCCATAAAATCTCAATTACGGCCCTATACTCAGCAACATTATTAGAAGCAGGATCTAAGCAAGCGCCTCCAGTGGCAACAAGCTGTCCTGAGGGAGAGTAAATAACCCATGCTGTTGAAGCTAGGTTACAAGTGTGACAGCTGGCGCCATCAGCGAACCCTATATACCTTTCATAAGACATCTGCAACAACCAGCAAATAATATAAAAAACAAAACCGACAACCTAATGTACATAAAAATACATACAAGAAAAATACAAGAAAAAGTGCTAAGCCTAAGCATAGTACTTTTTCAGGAAAAGCCCATTTCTAGGCTCAGGTAGCTTGTTCCCATCAAAATCAACTAACTCATATGCACCCTTATTCAAAACTTTCGACACGACATAAGGTCCTAACCACATGGCCTTGAATTTTCCTACCCCCAGGGGTTCTTTATCTTGGTCCCAAAGCAAGACAAGTTCCCCTTCAGAGAAAACCTAAGGTTTGACCGATTTATCATACTGAGTTTTAACCCTATTTTTATGAGCTTGATTAGTGGTCAGCGCATCTCTACGCTGTTCATCAAGGTGTTCTAAATGTACTAGACGTTCCTCAAGCTCCATCATATCAGGTAACACATGAATGGATATCTTTAAAGACGGAATTTCACACTCAATCGGAGTAACTGCTTCCACTCCATGAATGAGTTGGAAAGGGGAGAAACCCGTAGAAGTTTTTACGTTGGTTCGATAGGCCCAAAGAGCAGGATATAGCATGATGTTCCAGTTAGAATGGGCTACATCAATTGTACGTTTAAGGATATTTTTTCAAAGTTTTGTTGACAGCCTCAACCTGACCGTTTGCTTGCGGATAGTACAAAGATGAATGTTCTTGTCTGAATCCGAGCATGGTAGTCAGTTTAGTCATCATGTTATTTTGAAAATGACTTCCATGGTCAGTGACAATCACTTTGGGTATACCAAATCGTGCTATAATCTGATTGAATACAAAGAAAGCTTATGTTTCCCCGTCGGATTTTAAAGTAGGCATTACCTCTGCCCATTTTGTAAAATAGTCAATAGGGACGATGATGTATTTATGCCCCCCAGTCGAGGCTGGGTTTCATGTCACGTAATCAATCCCCCATTTCATAAAGGGGCCTACCGAGACAACAAGAAATAATGGAGCAGGATGTGACCACATTTTCCTGGTGTAAAGCTGACACGGATGACAGAGCTTCACTGCTTCCACACAATATTTAAAGATCATGGGCCAGAAATAACCGACACGTAATATCTTCTGGGCCATTGCTAACCCAGATAAATGACCCCCACACACTCCACTATGGGAATCATTCAGGACAATTTCTGCTTCCTCGTGGGTAAGGCATCGACGCAAAATGGAATCTACCCCTCTTTGATATAATGTATCTCCTATGATGAGGTAGTTCTTGGCATGAAGGCATAATTTACGTCGTTCCTCCCTTGAGGAAGCTGTAGGATACTTCAAAGTTTGGAGATATATAAGAATATCCCCATACCAAGGATCAGAGGTGGATATCAAGAAGATGTGCTCATCTAGGAATGAGTCATCTTCAACTGCTACATCTTCTTCAGTAGGAAATTCTGCTATAAGTTCAGCAAAAACCAAGGACTTCTTAAACTTAGCGAACTAGAAATCCAAGTCAAACTCTTGGAGAATGACTATCCATTTATTAAATTTCCCCCCAACAATCCGTCGGGATAAAACATATTGAAACGGATTCACATCCGCCACTACTGTGGTGGTCCTTAGTAAAATGTAGTGACGTGACCTCTGAACAGCATAAACAGATACTAAGGCTAATTCTCAACGTGGGAGTATCTAAGTTCATGTCCGGCCAAAGCACGGCTAAGATAATAAAGGACATGCTCTACAAGCTTATCGTCCTCCTGGACTAGTACTATCCCAATGGTAGACTCAGACGCGGCCAGATATAATATAAAATCCCTAGAATAATCTGGCGGACGCAATAAGGGTGCCGACAACAAAGCTTTTTTCAATGCCTCGAAATCAAGTTGTGCGGTTTCATCCCCTATAAATGGGGTGTCCTGTTTGAGTAGGTGCATGAAACCCTTAGTAATCTTGGCATAGTTAACAATAAAACATCGAAGAAAATTAGACTTTCCTTGCAGGCTTTGAAGTTTCCTAATATAATGAGGAGGAGGCAGATTTACAATGGCCTCAACTTTTAATGGATCCACCTAGATGCCTCTACTAGAGACAATGAACCCAAGCAAGCTTCCTGATTCGACACAAAATACACACTTGTGGGGATTCAAGCGTATTTTATAATATTTGCATCTCTCAAATATCAACCGTAAATGATCTGGATGTTGAATCCTCTTATGAGGATGTGCTGGCAAATCATCAATGTATGGTTCGACAATGGTTTTAATATCATAGAAGGCAAAGTTCATAGCCCGTTGAAAGGTTTCCTCTGCATTTTTCAATCCAAAGGGAATTTTCTTATACGCAAAGGTACCCCAAGGAAAAATGAAAGCAGTTTTATGTTGGTCTTCCGGTTTTATTTGAATTTGATTGTATCCGGAGAAACCATCCATAAATGAGAACACCTGACTTCCTGCACAAGCATCTATAATCTAGTCTATAAATGGCATGGGATAGTTGTCCTTAGGACATGCTTTATTGAGGTCTCTAAAGTCCATACAAACACGGATAGTCCCTTGCTTCTTATCAACAGGAACAGGGTTGGATACCCATTCTGTCAAAGCTATGGGATAGATAAAACCAGCCTTCAACAGCTTTTCAACTTCAGCCTTTACAGCCACCACTTTGCGTGGGTTAACAGGTCTTAACTTTTGTCAAACTGGTTTGGCATCAGGATACATTTAGATTTCGTGTTCAACAATTGATGGATCTATGCCTAGCATCTCCTCATATGACCAGGCAAAGACATCGCGGAATTCCTTAAACAGGGCAGTATAGATGGCAATCTCTTCAGGAGAGAAATTTGCACCTATATATATGTTTTCCATGATATCAGGGTTCACAGAGATGTTAATAGGTATAGTGGCGGAAATATTTTCCATATTCCCCTCGGCAAACATTCCTTCCCTAGGTAAGGGATTGATAGGTATATCAACATCTTCTGACAGTCTCAACCGAAACTCTTAATTTTCTATTCTACTTAGTTCAGGAAGAAAATAGGAGCGATGATGAAGATCCTCACAAATCTTACCATGTCCACTCATGGCTTCCAAAATAGCTTCATCAGAAGGTAAAACCATGTCTAAACAATCTATAGAGTGCAAATATTTTTCCACCCATGCGGGCAAGTAGAATTCTTCTAGATCTTCTGAGACTGTTAGAGGATCTGGGATGGAATCAACAGTGGCTTGAGTGATAGCTTGATAAGCTACCTGCACTACTGATAAGGGCACATCCGGTTCATCGGGGGATGGGAGAACCCAAGGATCAATCCTATTGACAACCGTAGCTATGGACTTCTCCACACTAGTAGAACCAATATAATTAATTGGGGCTGGAAGATCAAATGTGCCCATCAGTGATGTGTACATTCCAGCCCCTAAGCTCTGTGCAGCAGGTTTGACCTGATCAACCAATGGCATAGCAGACTCATTAGACTCTAAACAGACTTTTCGAGTATAATCAAGTTGATGAATAGTAACCAAATTGCCCTCATGTGGAAAAACCACTACACGGAAAACGGTCGACGCAACAGCGGACATCACATAAGTCCAATTCCTTCCCAAAAGCAGATTATACTCGAAAGGAGCATCAATCACTTCTACTTCAACAGACACTGCTTTCCCTACTAGCTTAAATTCAAAAGCCGACAGGATACCATGTGGACCAGGCTTCTGTATTGTGAGAGGGTTAGAAGTTTCACCTACAACTTTACCCTTCTCAGGAGTCTCTTTCTCATAATTTTTATTACTTGTCTACAACAAAGTCGAAGATCGAACCATGTTGATATAGTTTGGGTCAGGGGCATTTTGAGTGCCCCCTGCTACATTCGAAGCTGAGGCAGATTTCTGTCCTTGGGGAAAAGGAGCCTTCAGGACAACCAGTTGTTGAGCCTTAAGCAGATTTTGGACTTGTTCCATAAGGGGACAAAGGTGAGTAAGGTGGTCCTCGTGGCACAACTTACATGAGAACTTGACCTTCTTCTTTTCTTTCTTGCCCCCATCAGCATTGTTCACGTGATTCTACTTTTTTTGGTTTCCCTCTCCCTTCTTTCCTCTCTTTTTCTTCCTGTCAGGCTACTGATTGCCCTTTTGAGAGGTTTTTGCAAAAACATTTGCACTCTGGTGGGAGGGGGCAGCCTTTGTTGCCTCTGCCGTATACTGCTTGACAGACAACTGATGAAGTTTCTTAGCCAAAGACTCTATAGTGGGAGAGTTAACGGACCCAACCACACCATCGGCATGGATTCCAAGCTTAGGCTTCTCCGCATCATGCATAGGCCTCGGTGCCTCAGGGATAATCTCATACAAGATCCCAGATTGTGAATAAATCAAATCCAGTTGCTAGGCCCTGAGAATGGCTTCTTCTTCATTCATCACTCCTGAGGTGGATACATCCTTAGATATGTAGGGCAACAGGGATTTAAGGAACCACTCTAGAAGGAACTCAGGAGGGATAGTGGCTTTTATAAGGCTCTTCCGCCTCCTCCACTCTTGGATGTGATCCGAGATGTGGGTAGTCTTGTTCTACCTAAAGGTAGACAACAAGTCCGTTCTGAAATCATATCGGACGGGAAGCTGAAAGTGGCTAAGAAATGCACTAGCCAAGTCCCAGAAACTATTGAAAACAGCAAAAGGTAGTTCAATATACCATTTTGTCGCAGTACTTGTTAAGGTTCTCTGGAACAACCTCAACCTAACTGAATCTTCATTCAGTGAATTCGAAGAACATCATAAATGAAATGTGGTGGCATGAGCCCCAGGATCTTCACCAACTTTGCCCTTGAATTTAGGGATGTCCGATGGAAATTTGGTGGGAACAAGTGGCCATAAGGGGTCATGCCTCACCGGGTCATTCATCAACTTTGACAAATCTGGCAAGTTTAAGGTTTCCAGGAACAGAAGTTTGGGTCAAACTGGGGTACTAAATGTGCCAGCCTGGGGATTAGAGGGACCTACCCCCGAATGCCCATAGGTAAACGTGGGGTTGCCACTCTAGGTAGTATATGGAAAGGAAGAAGGAACAGTAGGTATACTAGGGATCCCAGTAACCATATCACCAGAGGTACCTGCTAGGTTTGAGTGAAGTAGTGGTTGAACCACCCAGCTCGCTGGAGTCAAAGGTGTAGAAGGTATACTAGATCTAGGGGCACTTACCGGGGGAGGTAGTACCCCATCAACCGGAACGGCTGAGGTGAACACAAAAGAACTTTCTCCCGCAGAAGACATAATCCTACCCACAGGGACACCTAAAACAGGTGATTCAAAAGGTCTAACCTGAATGATCACAGGATCGTTTAAATCAGTCAAGGGTGTGTTAAAATTTCTTGCAAACTCGTCAGTCTGCAAGTCTTCTATCTCAACTGTATCAAGATCAAAATGGTTAGCTATAAGTTCTAGTTCACCTAGAACTTCACTTATTCTTGCTGGTTCAAATGAACCATCCGTGTCCAATCTCCACCTTTGGGGTGGAGGTGGAGGCTCCAATGTGACGAGAGGAGGAAGGTTTCTCAACCTTCTTGACCTTCTTATAGGTTAGTCCTCCATGATTGAAAATTTGACAAATCAAACCCTAAGGCCAACTAAACACAAGCAAAACCATAGAGCATGCACTATAAAAATCCTAAAGCCTCAAACAATCAATCAAGGGTGAAAGATGTGCTTTCCCGAAGAAAGCTGAAGAACGATTACTTAGCATCCTTGAAGTGGTTCTTAGGCACAAGTGGAGGAATCACCCACCGCCCTCCTACACTTACAACAAGGGTTACCTTCCAAGCCTGTCCAAGGTGAACCAGAAATAGCCTTCCGGTTTACCTAGGTATGAACCCTAAATGTCAAGAGACTAAAGGCTACCTTAGCTATACCAATAGTATGGGGGGACAGTCGCAAGCCTAACTCGTACGCATGGGAAAGGTAGCTGAGCCTGAAACTCTATCTAGGATAGAATCCCCAGATGCATAAAAGTCTTGATTTACGTTTTGACAAGGAATCAGAGGGTTATCTCCTCAGTCCAATGCCTCCATGTGGCCTCGTGCTTGAATCCCTTTTGAGAGGAGCTCCCCATATACAATTGATAAAGTCAAGGATTTACCTAAAGAAAGGTCCACTGCATCTGAATTTTAAAACTTATGGGAAGTTTACACTTCCTATCCCACAAGTCTAGCCTAAGCTAGTAGGTGAAAGGCCCCTAAAAATAAAAATTACTAGTAAATTTTAATTATTGCGTTCATTTTAAAGGGCTTTTTCTTACTCAGAAGGAAATGGAGTGATGAACTATGGTGTTTTTGACTCGATAAGAAATACAAAAAAGTAAAGGTGTATTTTTTTTCAAAGCAAATTACCACTATTAAAGAAAACTTCTTTTTCTTTTTGTAAATATATATTGATGAGCAAAAGCAAATGATAAAGAGAAACTAAGACTATGTTTTTGTAGTTTTTGAGATTATATTTTAAAACTGAAATGAAAACTACTTATGCAAAAGCAAATGTAAAAGCTTGAAAATGTTTTTCTTTTCACTTTTTAAAACGCTCAAACTCTACCATGCATCTAAAATGCACTAAACTTGAGTATACTTGGATCAAATTGACTGTATAAAATAAGCAAATTGAAGTAAACAGGTGAATAAAACCAAGAATCAACCAACAAAGGGAGACGGGAACCCTAGCTTGGGTGTGTACAATGACAAGAAATCACTATAAACTCACAAAGGTAAGTGACAAACCAACCACTATCAAAAGATAGGCTGGAAAAACAATGCCCAGAACCCTGATCACTGATTCGGACAGAGGCACTTCAACCCATACCCCAAACAGGCCAACCTACTTCAAGATGCCAACAGAAGACAATCCAAACGCAAGAAAACTAAGGGCTTTACAAGAAAGCACCAAATGTGGTCAACAAGGTCTTCAGACTAACTGCACAGTGTCCAAAAAGAAAGCTAACTACCAAACAGGAATTACATAAAGACAGGGACAAGCAAACCCTAACCTAAAAATTCCTATTTCCAGGCTTGTACGTGAGTGTGTATAAGGGAAACTCGCGTACTGTACGCGACTGTCCAAGAGAGCAACCCACGTATGCAAGCCTCTGTATGCGACTGTGTAGCAGAGCAACCCATGTATAGGTACAAAAATTTTCTCAAAAAATAAGAAAAATCCACAAGGCTTTCAAACATTATGATAAGCATGAACCAGGATAAACTACCACATACAAACTTCAAAGCAAAGACTGCTCAGGGGTGACAGAAACAACCTACAGCAGTCTAGCCTCCCCAGCGGAGTCGCCAGTTCTGTTGTACAGGAATAAACACCTTATAACCAAAGTTCTGGGGTTACCAACATACTCATAAAACTTGTAGGCAATCGACCTTAGAGTACAGAAAAGGAAATAGGAGGATAGAAAAGACTCACCCGATATACGATGGTTGATCCTAGCTTTGTCCCCTTTCGCTCTGCTTCTCCTCCAAATCCTTCTAGGATGCTTCTCCTTCACCTGTCAAGAGAAAATCCTCCAAGTGCAATATAATACATGTATATAGAACAGGTTAGATAAATCATATACAGAGTGCTTAATCATAAGTATTCATCAAACCATGATACATGAAAGATATTCAAGACACATATGGAAGAAGGATTCTCTTTATTAACAATAGTGAATGAGTTCATATTACAACCCAACGCTTGATACAAGGACTCCTCTGCAACCAAAGGATTCTGAGTTCCACTGCTCCAAAGACTTATGAATAGACTCCACCAGCATAACTTTGCTCTCCAAGTATTCTTGATTAATACCCTCCCCAAGGCCTTTATTTATACTTGGTGAAATAAGGCAGTTTCAAGGGTTGAGGAGGTTGAGATAGTTAATGTGATTATGGTTAAGGGCTTAACAAATCTCAGATAATCATGATTTATTATTTTTAATGTTGAAGGAAGGTGTACGCGGGTATTAATATTGGCAACTCGCGTATGACACACGAGTTACTCTAAGGGTAACCCACATACAAATCTATACGCGAGATGCAATAACTGATACTCGCTTACAACACGCGAGTTGCATATAGGAAGAGGCACGTACAGCACTTGACATATTTAAAGCTAAAAATAACCAACTGGATGGATGATAAATGTAGTTCATAATATGCCCATCTATAGTGTTTTAGGCAACCCTCAATCCATACATGTCCTTTTGTGTGCCAACATAAGGAATGTCGGCACTTGGACGGAGAGGTGTCATTCAAGTGGATAACATTAATGTACATAAACATAAACCTCCTACTCCTTTCAATATTAGTGCTCAATGTTTATATGATGAGGACTATGTTCAAAGAGTAAAAAACGTATGGAGGACATATAATCCTATCTTCCCATATTCTGCAGTGGTACAATTCCTAAATAAGCTAAAAATGATTAAATCCATGACTGCGGCCTTGGAAGATGAACATAAAAAGTTACAGGAAGTAGAATTAAGAAGAATTTATGGTATTTTACACATTTCATTATTTCCACCAACATGGTTTCATTTCATATGAGTAGAAAAGAGAAATTGGAGAACTCAAATCCCATAGAAGAAAGATTCTTGCTAATCAAGAGGCAACTATGAGATAAACAAGTAGGGCTATTTGGATTCAAAAAGGTGACAACAACACTAAATATTTGCACCAATTCTACAAACATATATTAAATACTAATTCTTTATAGAATATCAAGGACACGACTGGTAATCAAATATCTGGTTTCAAATATTTAGCTTTCACTGGGGTTAATCATTTCAAGCACTTGTATAAAGAAGAAAAAGTGAATCTATATCATATATGTTAAATTTTCTCTATCACATCCCCATCCCTCAATCTGAATTGTGAGAAGGGACATGAACTAATTCTCACTCTCAAAATTCTTCCCCATATCCATGATTACTAATTTCATAACAATAAAAACATGTGTGCAGGTGCAAAATAAAAATACACAACATAAATAAAATGCCCATATGTCATATCTAGCATGCATATGCAAGATTAATCATTATGGGCATATAAATAAAAATCATTACACATCATAAACAAAAGAATACTTATCTTTAACAAAAGAAGATGTAAGTAATTGACTATGCAAGAGTGATTTTCCACCTAACTGTAGGAACACTGTCTAGAATATACTCTTTCCAATGAGAGGCCACCCCCAAGCTGGGCTATGAATCCACCAGGGTGAAGCAAACACCTACATGATTCTCTCAGTTATCCCATAATCAATTCTTATCTTTATGCTTAGACAAAACTCATACAGATTCCTAAAAAGATCTCACTTAGCCATCACATCCATGGATCTCCTTCTGACTTCCCCACACAACACAAGACATGGATTCCCCTTCATTGATCCACAAGTCCCTTAGGGAATTCAACCCTTATAGTGCTTACTAGTGTGTGCAGTAAGATCCCAATCTACTGTATGATATTAGAGAACCTTTTGTAGCATAGATAATGGCTTCTCAAGCATTCAAAAGTAGAAAAAATCAATGGGTAAGGGTACCTAGATTTCCTAACCTCTAATCTCACCTACAACCATCAATATTCCTCTCCAAAATTCTTCTCTATATCTAAATTCGAATTTTAAGGTTCAACACAGCCTGGTAATGGCCATGAATAGTAGTGGAAACTATACAAGTGTAGAAAACATGCATGGGAGAGTGATAAAAAATATGTTGACTCCAAGGGATATGATATGATGGTGAAAACATAACTGCCATAACTTAAGACCATAGAAATAAAAGTATTAATGACAACTGACGTAACTGTCACAATCCCCATGCTTCAATAACTACATGAAGTTACTTTCCCCACCAACCCCACACACGCATTCAATGATTGGGTTAATAGTTGAAAAGGAATTAATTGGCTAATTTAAATTGCATACCATAGTTTGGATGAGTTCTAAGGTCGACACTTGGAAACATAGGATTTAGTTTCCCCATAGGCCCCACTTTCCTCTTCCCTTTTGGTGGAATCATAACCACTCTAGTGTTGTTTACACAACCATCTTGGACCCTATTATTAATTTCCAACATAATATTTACATACATTTAGAATTGACATGCACTAGTACAAAATGAGGAATTAGCTACTAGGTGACTAAAAATTCTAGTCACCACAGGTTTTTCAAGTGATTTACTACTAAATATGAGCAATTTTAATTGACCCAACTATAAACGACTAAAATCAACGACTAATTTAGTCACCAGTTAACAAATATGACTAGATAATAAGTTACAGAGTTAAAAATGACTAACATAAATGACTAATTTAGTCACAGCATAAAAAATGACTTGCTAGAAGAATATGAATTAGTCATTTATGTTAGTCATTTTTAATTGTGTCATGGAAAATTGCAAATTTGACAATGAAGTGTAAATTTTGTAAACTCTAACACCTTCTATTAGTAATATTGGTGCCATGAACCTCGATCTTCAGAGATCCATCAAACCAATTGCACAAATTTTCTCTTGACCATCTTTATCCCTGCTGCACCATTGAAGCAAACCCGACTAAGTGCGTTCCAAAGGAAAATTAGGTTCCTACGATAATTACATATTAGGTACTAGAACTAGTACCATATCAATACCTAGCTAGAAGAACCATAGTCGTACATCCCTTTGAGAACCGACCATTCGAACGCACCACTTCCACGTAGACTTACCAAATGCATCCAATGCATGGCAAAAAAAACACGTCCACTTTGGATCTATGGGTTGAAGGTATCGTTCGACCCCTAATCCCCTGTTTTTGCACTCGATACCCTACTTTTACAGACGATATGCCGGTTCAGGATCTTGCAGTGACCAGTCAGAGCGCTTCAAAGGTATGGTTCTTATCGCTCTGATCATGTTCATCACTCCAATCAATAACCGGTTTTTGTGGATTTTTACAGGTCTCAATGCTGCCGGAGTTATTGCTTCCACTTTACATTCACAATTATCACCATCTCTAGCCTATGCACTCATAACCATATGCATTTTGAGCTTTTAGCCTAGGAAAAGAATGAGCACCCTCCTGTAATGCCACTATTTGCAAAGGTCAATGGTTTTTGCACATCAACATTCCTCACATGCTCCAAAGGAAAACTGAAGCAAACATTAGAAGAAGTGATTAAACTTTGCAAGGAGGTTTACTTGTTGCAGATGTCATTGTAGAGTAGGGGTCAAACAATACCTTCAACCGATAGATCCGAAGTGGACGTGTTTTTTTGGCCATGCATTGGATGCATTTGGTAAGTCTACGTGGAGGAGGCACATTCGAATGGCCCATTCTCGAGGGGATGTAGGGCCCTCATCTATGGTTGTCATTGGTCGTCGCCCCGAAGAGTATTGATCAGATTTTGGTACCGGTCGGAGTCGATGATTTGGTTGAGAAGTGGCGACTACGGCCGGCTTCTGGGCCAAATCATCTACTCTGTAGACTACTCCATTTATAAAACTAAACAACTTATACGATAATTGTTAAAAAAATATAATATATA
The DNA here is from genome assembly GCA_001517045.1 of Pseudotsuga menziesii. Classification (NCBI taxonomy): domain Eukaryota; kingdom Viridiplantae; phylum Streptophyta; class Pinopsida; order Pinales; family Pinaceae; genus Pseudotsuga; species Pseudotsuga menziesii. The sequence goes on from LPNX011062936.1 coordinate 260,367, forward strand.
ACCAATTAACATAATTTATATAATAAAATAATAAAAATAAAACAAAAATATATATAACAAAAACAAAAAAATCTATATAATTTATATAATAAAACAATAAAAATAAAACAAAAATATATATAACAAAAACAAAAAAATTCTATATAATTTATATAATCAAATAATAAAAATAAAACAAAAAAATATATAACAAAAACAAAAAAATCTATTATGCAAATAGAGTTTTCCACCCAACTCTCGACCCAATAGCTCTCCACCCACCTCTGTTACGGCATGATGGCTGATTTTCCTGAACCCCGTGGAGATTTCATCCTCTAATTCCATTAATGACTATTCAACCAAGTTGTTGGCGCTAAATAGAATGTCCAAACAAATTGTTGGTGCCAAATATTTGGGGTTGGCTGGAGGCTAGGAGGGTTTGGTGGGTTATGAGGGCAAGTACTGTGAATTGGGTGGCATTTTTGGTCATTTATGAGGCCACACACGATACCGTTGAGGAGATTGGTATGGATATTTACCATGGTTGGGGGTTTACAATTTTGGTATTACCATCCCTGCCAAGATAAAACAACACTAGAGAGAACCTGGAGGTTCGTGAAGAGATGGGCCATGAATTCTGCAGCTATAGAGTCAACATCACCTTCTTCCTTTACAAAATCCCTGGTAAGTTTCTTGGTTCAGTGTGAATTGATAAATTTTTCCTGAAAGTTTCTTGGTTTAGTGTGAATTGATAATTTTTTCCTGAAGCGTATGTAGCTAGGTTAAAATCGCTGATAAGTTTCTTTTTATTGTGAATTTTTATCATTTAGCCAAGGCATTAACACTAACCTTTCACATCAAGTCAACTCTCGGCATCACCTTGTCTTGTGTGCTCTCTCATTTATGATGCAGGTTACTAGCTCGCTAGTCTCAAGCTGTGTCAATCCAACCGACCACTTGCAAATTGATCTAGACTTGGAATTGGAACCCACGGATTTGCTTTCTTAGCCACCCTCCTTCCTAATATTGACAAAGGTTAGAGTAGCATCTACGCTCAACCTCATGTTGGAAAGTATGTGTATCCACCCCATTGCAATGATTCTGCTCACTCACTCAGTATGACCCAGATTCATCTCTTTTTACACATAAACATAAGAGATATATGCAAGGTGCCCGTTACATATTTAAAAGATATATACTATGCTCTGCTATTAGGCTTCAAATTTGAAGCCTTCAAATCCATTCAAAGGCCATTTTAAACATTATAGAAGGCCATAAGGAATTTTAGCATGAAAAAAAAAATAGTCTCATTTCCAGCACTTCAATAATGAAATTGAGTAAGCCTCAGTAATTTTGCAACAAAAGGGAAGCTACAAATTTTTCCTATCCAGGGATTCAGTGGACTATGGGAGAGTCAGGACTCAAAGTCTTCCCACTGCCCTTGAATAGTCGGCTCATGGATGAGGATCTCAGTCCCAATCCACAAGGACCACGGTGGGTCACTAGGCTGCCTACTGCCAAGTTCAAGTCGGTGATTCGGGATTGTGACTCATGATTCGATGTTCACTTTCAAAAAATTTAATAGCATTAGCATGCATAACTGATTCACCAACTTCAATAAATCCTGGTATGAGATGATGCCACCTGCCAACTCAATTTTCCATCTATCATCTTATTGTTCACTGAGTCACGTGATCTCACAACTTACAAGTCACTTGAGTATTTGAGTATATGATGTGAAATTAAATACTCATATGAATCATATCTATGGATGGTGAATTGATTTGATAACCCTCCAATGTTAAGGCTCCGTAAGGAAAAACTAATGGTGTTGTTTTTTGGGTTACAACTTACAAGTTGCAATTTACAATGCATTGAGCAATATTGGCTAGATTTGAACCTAACCTCGTCCAATGGGTATGTAAGTTTCTCTAGACCAGGGTTTCACCCAGTACTAGACATTTCTATTATGACCACCATAAGACTAGGATGACGAATCTTTGGTAGCAGGATAGCAACATGCCGCCCTTTGTTTATGCTCATGAATCATATCCTATACTAGTTAGCCTAGGGTTTTAGGATTTATTCCGATTTCCATTCATTTACTGGGGTCAAAATAATTTGAATCAGCACTCCCAGTCTCCCACAATCCACCTAGGCTGCTTAGTCTACCTCTCTCATCGAAGGAAGGGGGTTAGGCAGTAGAGACAAAGGCAACTGAAATGGAGGTCCATCCAGAGATAATGGTTGTACAATATGCATATAGTCATCTCTAAAATAAATGAAAGAATTGGTCATATAAATAACTAAATATTATCATTACTTAATTTGATGGGATGCTTACACGGTAACTCTTGCGCCCGAGCTGTTTATGAGGGTTTCCTATGTCTACAATGGCTACAATTTAGAGAGGCTCATTCCCATCATTATAGCACCAGTGGGTTTCTCCTACAAATATCGCTATTACGTCTCCCCTCCTCACTCACCTCACCTTTTGACTTGAGTCCTCTTCTTCTTATTCTTCCTCCCGTGGGCTATCTGATCTACTCCCTGAGCGCCCTCATAACAAAGAATGATCTCTGAAAGTATCTGGAAACCTCAGGAAAACAATACCCATTTTTCCCTCACCTGTACAGATATATCTACGTTATGTAGAAGCAATTATAAAATGATTTTTTTTGTAATCATGTGAAATACACAAACATGCATTCGCCTACCTCGGGCAAGCTAAACCAACTCACGAGCACCGGGGTATTGTGGAATTGAGATGGAGTTGCTTCCAATCGTCTTTCTATAGAAGGAAACGGTTGCACACTCTAATTCCTCGTTGTCTTCTATGGTGGGAAACTCGAAGGTTCCACCTTTTTCATAGGTAGGAGCAAGACAAGCAAAGGTAGAACGTTGGGTAGGCTAGATTGAGCTTCCCCGAACTTAAAGTGATTGGTGAATTCTATGGAAAAAAAAACATTGTTTTGGGTTTACGAGTATAGGACAGTTGGAGGTCGAGACTTAGACTTTCAACTCTCCAATTCTATGCTTCAGTGTCTCCCTAATTTCTATTTCCTCCAGAAGATTATGCAGAGCTAAGCTGTCGACTTGGTTGTCATAAATTTACAGGTATGTATAGCATTTTACATTTGTGTAACATTTTATATGTGTATAAAAGTTAAACACGTTTCTTGTTGGATTTCCTTCTGGTTCTATAAATATAAGGGTTTAAAATTTCTCTATCCAAAATGTTGTTTGAAATTTGTAATGTATTATGCGATTGTGTTTCCGCCAGACTAAGTCTCAAATACTCAATAGATCTAACCTTAAAAAACCTAGTGTTTAAATGAAATCAGAACCAAAATAATGTATACTTTTCATAGTCTAGGACCACAACTTCATTTGGGTGGAGGAGCAAGAAGAAAGAGCCTTGTATTTGAGTTCTAAATCTGTCAATGTTATTTATCTGCCGTGAATTTTAAACATTAGGTTGAAAGAAAGAACAATATTTGAATATAAGTGTTTGAATTGTTCCAATTTCCTTAATGAAATCCAATAGTTGAAAGGATAAAATATTTAACAACTGACACTATAAATGTTGTAGACTCTGACCCCTTCTTTTTCCTGTCATCCTTCTAATAATGGAAACAAGAAGTACAAATTCTCTACCAATATATCTAAACAAGGGAATCCCTTGACGGGCATTCATGAATGAGGGACTGGGAGTGCAATGATCTAGCAAAGAACATGATTTCAACATCCTCATTGTTGCAAACCTCCCAAACATGTGTTTATGATTCATCTTCCTTGTTGGCTTTGGTAGAAACTAGACACCCAACTTGTAGTGATATTTGTTGGAGAATTTAGAGTTCTTCCTTACAGTGGACTAATAAGTACCTAACATTTTTTATAGCACTGATAAACTTGATATAGATTGGAAGGACTATCCATAATCTACCTAAAATTGGGGATTTTGTTTAATCACTTCGAATTGGGGTATAAACTCGATATACATTGGAGGGACTATCCATAATCCACCTAAAATTGGGGCCTTTGTTTGATCACTTTGATTTGAGCATGTGTGGAGGACATGATTCAATTCTAAAAATAACTGCTGAATTTAGGGTTAATAAAAGAGTTTCTCCATGAAAGCATTAGGTATTACATTCTGGGGTTTTTCTTTTAGGTAGGCCCAATCACACTTGACCAATAGAGCCACCATCAAGCTGAATCAATCCTCCATTCAAAGGTCCTTCCAAATTCCAATGCCTTATTTTATCAATGACCTAACAACTGAGTATTTCACAGCCCGACAGAATTGTCCCTTATCTAAGTTCAATAAACTATATGCTCCAGGGACCAGTAGAGTACATGGTTTACCTCATTAATTCCATGTAAATGTTGAATCACTCGGAATTTCTTCTTATTATCATTTTTTTCTATACATTGTTTTTAATAAATAATAAAATTTTGTTGTACACTTACAGTTTCAAATGAAAAGAATGATTTATTTTTACATGTCAACATTGAAGGGTTCAATTTCTCACAACCATTCAAAGTGAAATGGGACCTTGCCCTTCAAATTTGATCCCTGTCTGCTATGGAACAAACCTATGCACGGCTGTTGTTTGACAAAATGCCTGAAAAAAATATGGTTGCATGGAATGCAATTATTGCGGGTTATTCCCAAAATGGACATGGAGAAGAAGCCATTAGACTCTTTCTCCAAATGGAATCGTCAGGTTTGATACCCAATGTAACTTCATGGAACTTAATGATCTCTGGGTATGCACATAGAGGACTTGAGTATGAAGCTTTGGTTTTTTTTCTAGAAATGCAAGCAACAGGGGAAAAACCCAACTTCGTAATGGTGTTGTCTGTGCTTCCTGCATGTGCCAACATAAGCGCCCTAGAAAAGATTAAGGAAATCCATGGTTATATAATTAGGAGCAAATTTGAGTCGCATGTTTCTATGGGAAGTGAAGTTGTAGATATGTACTGTAAATGTGGGAGTGTCATGGATGCACATCAAATGTTTGACAAAATGTCAAAAAGAGATGTGGTTTCATGGAGTTCAATGATTGTAGGGTATGCAATGCATGGTCATGCTAAATATTCCCTTAGACTCTTTAAGAAAATGCAAGAGGCAGGTGCAAGGCCAGACTACATAACCTATATTGGTGTCCTTACAACTTGTAGCCATGCAGGTTTGATTGATGAAGGAAAGAAATATATCGAGAAATTGAGTAGGGATTATGGAATCAAACCCTGTTTGGAACACTATTCATGCTTGGTTGATCTTCTGGGTCAGGCAGGGCATCTCAAGGAGGCATACGAGTTAATCAAAAAGATGCCAATGAAGCCTAATGTGGTTTTGTGGTGCCTTGCTCAATGCTTATAGAATTCATTGCAATATAGATCTAGGAGAGGTTGTGGCAGAACGGATTTTTCTTTTGGAACCAGAAAATTCTAGAAATTTTGTGTTGTTGTCAAATATCTACTCTGCAGCTGGAAGATGGGATGAAGTATCCAAAGTGAGGAAAATAATGAGAGATAGTGGGGTGCAAAAGACTCCACGATCCAACTAGATTGAAGTGACAAACCATGTGCATGAATTTGTTTCTGGAGATGAAAAACAACAAGATACAACTAAAAGGTAGGTAAATGTTGCAGATCCTGGCTACAAAGTTGAAGAAAATTCTCAGGTAACCAACTCTTCTACCTAGTTTTGGGTAAGTGATAATCTCGGTTCTCACCTTGTACTTAAATTGCAGCTAGCTTAGATGACCTTGCCTGCTTGAGATGGAAGCCTGACTCCTAGATTAAGATCAGGCCTTCACATTCCTGATGAGAATTTTGTGCTGCATGATATATAATAGGTTTTACAAACATGGTTAGTTTGTTATCTATAGAGAGAGTGAGAGGGTAACGCTCTTAATGCTGCATGCATCAGGTCTTAGAAATTCCTTCTTGGATGCTATATCAGAAGATTTACTTCTCCCTTCCTCAAAAGCACTTTGGTGCATCCCTAGTGGTCTTGATACACTATGTCTCAATAATACATGATTACAGTCAGTGACTGAAAGAAATGCTTTGTAGTTTCTTCTACATGTCTTCACATCATGAAAGTATTTGCTACCATTGAATGAAGTGGTTTCTCATTTGGCTAGTTCGATGGAAGAGATGATGCACCCTGTCCCTTCTCTGAGGGGACCTGGTGTAGATTTTATCATTGCAATTCTTGAGAAAGTTGCTTCAGTGGGTGACATGGGGTTAGAAGCCAAAGACAAGTTGGATAGTCCCGTTCCTATGGATAGTGATTCTGAAGAGAAGCATAATGAAGGTGTTGGAACTAGTGGATTGTCTATTGAAAATATGACTAATGAACACTTTCTACAATTATGCATTTCACATGCCATGGTGTTTGTGCATCGGGAAATGGAAAATCTTGAAACTTGTAGAATATTTGTTGAGAAAATGGGCATTGAAGCCCTTATGAGGTTCTTGACTCTTTCAAGTATTCCACTATCGTTAGAAGGGATGTCTGTAGCTGTACACATGGTTGCAGTTTGCAAAGCATTCATGCAGCAACACTCAGATTTTTTATCCACTTTTTATGTTTGTGCTTGTTTGAAAGTATTGGTAGTTTGTGTTTTCTAGCCTTGAAAGGTGCTTGAAACCTTGAGTTAATTTTGAGTTTCTACTTAGTTCATTACATAGTTTTAGTGCATCATTTAATTCAAGTGCTGAAATGGAATTTTATAGATCTATCCTTGGATATGCCCTTCCATATATTATATTGATCAATTAAATATTTGTCATTGTTATTATATTTAACATCAATTGACATGGACTGCAGACTGGATAAGACAAAATTACATCTTAAGGGAGCAGTTCTCTTTTCTGTTGTGTCGGCTATCTTGCACCCTATATCAGTTGTGAAGACATGAATTCAAGTGGCAGGAGCTGAGTTAGCCCATATGAATTGTCTTGCAATGTGAAAGCATATAGTAAAAGTATATGGGGTCTCTAGTATTTTTCGAGGTTTTGGAACATTAGTAGTAGGAACTATACCAGGTAGAGGGCTTTTCTTGACATCCTTGGAGGTCTATACATTACTATTAAGATAGTACAATTTGAGGTTACAAGTGTTGCAGAGTTTTCAGCAGAAAGTAGTATTGCATCTTCAACATATGATGATGGTAAAGGCCAAATTCCATATTCTTGGAGGTGTCTTATCAAGGCCTTACTCAAGGCACTGGGATCAATAATGTATGCCACAACAAGGCTTGTAGGCTCACAGGAGAGTACCTTGCCATCAATCCTATCATTAATATTCTGTCATTCCCATAAGTTTGGTGGTGACATCTTCTCTTCAGCTATGACACTTATGAGTGAACTCATTCATAAAGATCCTACTTGTTTCTCAATGCTGCATGCAGCAGGCCTTACAACTGCCTTCTTGGATGCTATATCAAAAGATTTACTTCTCCCTTCCTCAAAAGCACTTTGTTGCATCCCTAGTGGTCTTGATGCATTATGTCTCAACAATACAGGATTGCACGTAGTGACTGAAATAAATGCTTTGATGTTTCTTGTACATGTCTTCACATCACGAAAGTATTTACTACCATTGAATGAAGGGGTTTCTCATTTGGCTTATTCGATGGAAGAGATAATGTGCCATGTCCCTTCTCTGAGGGGACCGGGTGTAGATGTTATCATTGCAATTCTTGAGAAAGTTGCTTCAGTGGGAGACATGGGGTTAGAAGCCAAAGACAAGTTGGATAGTCCTATTCATATGGATACTAATTCTGAAGAGAAGCATAATGAAGGCGTTGGAACTAGTGAATTGTCTATTGAAAATATGACTAATGAACACTTTCTACAATTATGCATTTCACATGCCATGGTGTTTGTGCATCGGGAAATGGAAAATCCTGAAACTTGTAGAATATTTGTTGAGAAAAAGGGCATTGAATCCCTTATGAGGTTCTTGACTCTTTCAAGTATTCCACTATCGTCAGAAGGGATGTCTGTAGTTGTGCACATGGTTGCAGTTTCTAAAGCATTCATGCACCAACACTCAGAACTTTTATCCACTTTTTCTGTTTGTGATTGTTTGAAAGTATTGGTAGTTTGTGTGTTCTATCCTTGAAAGGTGCTTGAAACCTTGAGTTAAGTTTGAGTTTCTACTTACATAGTTTTAGTGCATCATTTAATTCAAGTGCTAAAATGGAATTTCATAGATCTATCCTTGGAGATGCCCTTTCATATATTATATTGATGAGTTAAATATTTATCATTGTTATTATATTTAACATCAATTGACATGGACTGCAGACTGGATAAGACAAAATTCCATCTTAAGGGAGCAGTTCTCTTTTCTGCAATGTTAGTTATCTTGCACCCTATATCAGTTGTGAAGACACGAATTCAAGTGGCAGGATCTGAGTTAGCATATATGAATTATCTAGTAGTGTGCAACCATATAGTAAAAGCAGATGGGCTCTTTGGTATTTTATTTTGTGCCTCTTGATGTGGTAAGATGGTCTGTCCTTCCTGATTCTCTATTCTTCTACTCTATCATTGAATGCATTTTATCATTTCTCTTTTTGTGGCCCTCTCTCTATCTTCTTTTTTCCTTATCTATGGTCTACTATTGATTTAGGGACTAATGGAACCCTGAGAAATTATCCTTGGTACAATCAGATATCTATCCATGGTTCAGTTTCCACAGTTAATTAGTCTACCCTAGTTTAGATATATCACTATTTATGTTTAGAGCAAAAATTAAACTAGCTAGACCCAAAGAGTTTTTTTGTTTATAGATGGAGTTTAAAAAGTTCCTTGTTCGTAAAGGAGCTCAAGACCAACTTCAAGAAACATTGATTTATTTTTGAGACTAAACCAATTAGCTATCTTATCCTATATTTGTAACTTTTATGTTAAAACTGGAATGTTTAGATCTACTATAAGAATTCACACAGACAATTCTATCATTTGCAGATGCAAATGGAAGTAGTCAATAGAGATACAAAATCACTAGAATCCACTTGGCACAAGTCTTGTTTGGACAAAGGGTCACACTACTTGTGATTCAGCAAAGTCTCTAGGGTGGATCTAGCAATGGCTCGGTGAATAGAAAAATACTAAAAATATACATTATTTTCAAAATTAAATATGAAATATTATACTTAATATTATGCAAAAATAACGCATTTTGGAATCCCAAAATTGTATAACTAAGTACATCATACATCAAAATTGCCATTGACCATGACATGAATTTACCAACCACAATGAGCATCAACAAACTGTCCAATGTTAAATCTGAAATCATGACATAAGACAGATATTAGCCTAGTATTGAGGGCTAACAGAAGGAATTCTTGTTCCTTCCACTGCCTCAACAGTATTCTCCAAGTTCCAATTACATCAATTCCTCTAAAAGTAATGACTCTGGTGCCTCATCACCATTATTATACTCTAGCTCCTCTCAAGGCTGAAATCACCTTTGAAAATATGTACAAGTCATGCCTGAGCTCCCCTTAAGGCTCAAATCAGCTCTGAAAATCTGTAGCAGTCGTGCATAAGATCCCCCGAAAGCTTAAGTCAGCTAAGAAATTTTGTATAAGTCCTATCCTAGAAGAGGTAGTTTGTTGATGTTGTGTGCTAGCTCAATTCACGATGCCCTAGTGTAAAATGACCTGTGTAAAATGCCAACTTTGTAAGGTATTCTGATGCTTTTTATGCCAAGTTATTAAGAATTGGTAATTGTTACTATTGGATCCCAAAATAAATCACTGAAATGTGTACTTCTAATCTCTCTCTCTCTCTCTCTCTCTCTCTCTCTCTCTCTCTCTCTCCCACACCCACACACATATATACATGTCCATCAAGTTGCAGTCTAGTCACTAGTGGCATCTTCGAGTGGTTGCCTTGAAGAAGATCCATGTTCAAATCATGGTAGGGTTGCTCCTAAATTACAACATTTGAAACATTTCTATATGGAGGGTTTGATTTTTCAATATATTTGCAAATATTTCCCAAATTTGGGAAATTTTGAACCATTTTATAGGCAGGACATTGTGTATACATTTGCAGTAATAGTTTGGGGAAGTTTGAACCATTTTATAGGCAAGACATTGTGTATGCATTTGCAGTAATAGTGTTGTGGATACAATATTGCGATCAAGGTCTATGACAATTAGTGCGAGGCTTATTTCCTCTGGTAGTATCTATTCTGCAATTGATGAATTTGGTAAGCTGATGACTTCCTAGATCAAGATTTGTATGGATTGAATTGATATTTATGAACTAACTCATGCAAAATTCGTACCATCATTTCATTATTTATTTTCACAAATATTTGAAGTATGAATGTTGGTTTACATAATGTTCTGTTATTGCAAGAGTATTGATATAAGTTTTGGTCAATATTCTTGTCCAATTTTGTTTATTGAGACTAGGGTGTTGTAAAGCTGGTGGGTCATATCTGTCTTATTTCTTTTCCAGCTAAGATTGAGAGATATCTTCGATTATTTCAAAATATGAAAAGAATAAGAATAAAAAAATATAGTTCTTTCAACAATTTTTGCATTTAATTTGGAATAGTTTTTCCAATTTATGAAAGTTGGATTAAATAATATGGTTTCATAAGGTCAAGAATAGGGATGCAATTTATTGTTAGCATCCTGGTGTAATTTTTTCGATGTCATTATATATAGGAAGTGTGAAAGCTCGAGTTCATTTTTTTTTCATTTTCCCACTGACATTAGCTTAACTATCTTTCAATGCTCGTTCCTTTTTGGCTTCAGATAGTCACAGAGCCGGTCCACAAAGATTCTTTTCCACACTAGGAAATCACATGATTTTCCTCATTCTAGTTTTGGAAGAGACTATTGTTTCTAATATCTATTGATAGTTCTACCCTGATCCAAGAATATGCGGCAGCCTCTACCAACAACGAATCTATGCTGCTGGTAGATAAGGTTATGCAGGTAGGTTTTTGATGTATCTTAGAGCTGATACAAAGATCCATGACTTTTTGGAAGGGGTGTGTCTCAGCTGAAGCCAATGGAAGATGGTTTTTAAACTGTGTTCAGTGGGGTTCAACCCAAGACTCAACATCCTATGCATGCATGTGATGAAATCCTTATGTAGTAAGTTAGTAACCTGATCCTGGACTTGGGACTCGGCCATTTTATTCAAACATGGCTATGTCACCTTCTAATACCCCATGCAGATCCCCTGCTAAATCAGCGATAGAAAATTGTAAAACTTAGCCTGAACCCCGGAGAGACTTTAATTTTTTTTCATGAACAACAATAAGGAATATGGACAAAAAAGGAAGATTCTTGGGCTTCGATGAATTATATTTTACCTTTTGTGCAAACTCCTTGATGAGGACACAGTCAATAAATTGTGTATTTTGAACTGGGAAGCTAAGGGGATCTCATTGAATTCATATTAGGATCTCAGATCTAAATACATGTGCCCTTTGTTTAACTATGAATCTATTGTTTGACATGTGCTTCAATATGTCACTTGGAATATTGTAGGTAGCACATGTTTTATCCCTCAAGGATAAAACATGTCCTTTCTATTCAGACTGTCGATCTGCTACCTTCAAGGGGCGTGTCTCAACTGAAGCCAATGGAAGATGGTATTTCAACTGTGTTCAGTGGAGTTCAACCCAAGACTCACTATCCTATGCATGCATGTGATGAAAGCATTATGTAGTAAGTTAGTAACCTGATCCTAGACTTGGGACTCACGCATTGTCTTCAAACATGGCGTTGTCACCTTGTAATACCCCATGCAGATCCCCTGCTAAATCAGGGACAGAAAATTGTAAAACTCAGCCTGAAGCCCAAAGAGACTTTAATTTTTTTTCATGAACATCAATAAGGAATATGGACAAAAAAGGAAGACTCTTAGGCTTAGAGGAATTATATCTGTGCAAACTTCCTGATGAGGACACATTCAATAAATTGTGTATTTTGAACCGGGAAGCTAAGGGGATCTCATTGAATTCATATTAGGATCACAGATCTATATGCTTGTGCCATCTGTTTAACTGTGACTCTATTGTTTGACATGTGCTTCAATATGTCACTTGGAATATTGTAGGCAGCACATGTTTTAGCCCTCAAGGCTACAACTCACATCCCCAATGATAGATTTCAAGTGAACTATCCTCTATGGGTTGAATCCTGGACTACAAGTTGATCTCCATTATTTTGTTGACCTATTTGCTTCGAGGTATAGTAAGATTCTAATCCCTAAGTGATAAGCAATATGACTATTGAAGGTTATATTCCCTTTTGCATCAATGACATGAGTTAGTCCCAGTCCTCAATGCACATTGGGTGTCCTCAAATTTGGAGGACACATGTGTTCTGTAGCTACATAGTGTGGAGCCCTCCCTTGCATCACACACACACACACAAGCACACATATACATGTCCATCAAGTTGTTGTCTGGTGGCTACTTTGTGTGGTTGTTGTGAAGAAGACCCAATTTCAAATCATGGAAGGCTTGCTCCTCCCTTGCATGGGATCTGTGGTTGTGGCTTTCAGCTGGGCCATCTCTTTTTGGGCACATGCCTTATAAGATGTCACTAGAATACGTGCCTTGTTGGGCTTTGTGCTAGATAATTGATGTAGGATGTGTGCAGTTAATTTGTAATTTGTGCTAGCTTAATACCCACGACCTGATCTTCACTAATAAAACATTCTAGAGGGTGGGGCCACATTTTTGAGGGATTTCAGTCCATTGGGTTGTTTTCCTTCAAATATATATATGCTCCAAACAGTGGTTTAAGATGATTGAACTACTGTATTTTTTTTCTTGATGACCATGTAACTAACAAATCAACTTGGATGATGAAAAATGGGAAAGAAAAAGAGAAAGTTCCAAATGAGTTTATATGAATGATTATAGAATTAAACATCCAGTGGTTCTACTTCTCTGGAGGATTACACTCTGCCACAATTGCAAGCAAGTTAAAAGTCCAAACTATTGCTAATGTTTGTCATATTGTAAGCAGCTGGGAAAAACATTTCATTGCTACGAGGGAAATATCCTTTAGTGATGACAATGGCTAAGATTCCTAATCCATATATCTTAGAAAGTGGAACCAAGAGGATTAAATGCTCCTACCTAGGTCATCAAACATTCTACATTCAGAAGGAAATATGGATCCAAAGTATATAAAAATGGAAACTTAATATAATTTCTTAACAAGAAATTGGGAATTGTCAAGGAACTTAGAATCCCTCCATCAAGACACATACTACATAGTAATTCTCAACAATAGAAAAAGGTCCTCACTATGAAGAAAGACGACAATAAGTGTGATGTTCCCCAACATGTTAAAAATTTAATATGAAAGACACTTTGAAGGAACATGAACAAATAAGACTTCCTACTCTACAGTGATAGTATAAATGTTAATAGAAAAAAAATAGTCTCCATGTGAAACAAATAATTGCAGCACACTCATGACTCTCTAGAATAAATGCTAGAAAACAAGGAAGCAAGAACCTACCAAATCCATACAATAGATGTGGAAAAAATGCAGTCTTTTCTCTAGACTCTCGATATGCATATAGATTAAAACCAAATCCCTGTAAGGTACAATTCCAAATCAAGGAAGGCACGTATGAGAGCTTAAGGTGCTCTGATTGAGAAGCTACTGATAAGAGGGTATGTCCGTTAATTATTACAACCCAACATAAAACAATCAATGTAAAAAATGAAATAGTGAAATGTACCTTTGGTATTTTAGAGGACCTCATTAAAAGGAATAAAAAAAGAGAGAAAATAATGGATACTTTCAAAAGAAAAAGAAAAACATATAAATTTAAAATATTAGGTATACCTATGTTTTGGTGACAGACTTTACACATGTAGGCTTCCACCCATGCCTTAACAGCTGGGTCAGCCTATTTTCGATATAACAACCTCCCTACAATTAATGTAAGATACCCTAGTTATAACTTATGACTAGGCCACCCTAGAAAACAAGGAGTATGGGGTGGTATAAATAAGGTCAAACACAAGCTATAGAAGCTCTGTACCCTACTTGAGGAGGATTTGCATAATATTCTTATTCAGGAGAATGCAAATTTGATAGAGTTGGTGGTGCTTGGCCAACTACCAGAGGGTTTCCTTCCCAACTATAGCAGATTCAAGAGGGAGATGAAGGCTTTGAGTTCTTTGATTTCTTGTAGAAGGTGGTGGCTGAAAGGGTGATAGGTTTACGCTGAGCTGATGGATCTCTTGAGGAGAATCCAACCAAGGCATGTTTAGTGAGCATTTTCAGAATATATATTCGTCTTACCACATGTTGGATTCATGCTTACTTTAGGGTGGTCCCTAATAATATTTCTACCGGTGACCAAGATAATTTGGACAGAGATTTCATAAAGGAAGAGTTCTTTGATGCCCTTTGGGAAGTCCCGTGGAATTGATGGATTGCCTTATGAATTCTACAAGGCAATGTAGAATATGATTGGGATGACTTTTTTTAATATGGGTGGGGACCTTAATATGTTTAGGTGTATGTATGATTCTATCATACAAATTTTTTTCAAAACTGATATGAATTTAACCCTCATCCACTATTAGTTGCATGCATTCTTCCATTATTTGTGAAAAATGGTAGTCCAATACACTTGTTTAAACTAATTTCTCATCTTGGATAACATTATCCCATAACTCTAGCCCAAGATAACAATATTGGATAACATTTGAAAGTGCATAGAGGTAAGGATTGTTGCTTTGTAAACTCTGTAAATTATTTTGATATGGTTATTGTACTCTGACTATGAAAAGGGATGGAAGAATAGGGATTTCCCGATGACTTGTGATTTCAAATCTCATGCTGTTAGTATTTTGAACTAAATAACAAAAACAGGGGAAATTGTAGGTAAAAATTAGAGCAAAAATTGGAGTGAACGAAAGTTCTCTTATTCTTGGACCTTCTTTGAAACTACATCTGCATGATCAGATCATGCCTCTTGGACTGATAAAGGCTATGTGACATTGTAAACACAATGGATAAGATTAACATCTAGTGACTAGTGCTTCTAGTAGAAAGACTGGGCAATTGCATCATTGACTGAAGCAAGTGTAGATGAAAAACAACAAAATAGACTTTATTAGTAAATTTATATTTGAACAACTGAATAGTCTTTAATAGTAAAGTTATTTTAGAACAGTAGAATAGGCTTGAGTAATAAAGTTATGAAGTTAGAAGTACAGTCCATAGAGTTCTATCTGATAGAGACCCTGCAGAACAATGTTTTTGTACAACTTGATTTCTAAACCAATTATAGAGCTTATAACCACACTACTAGTTCTCTTCTTGCAAATATATTTTAGATAAAATATCTTATGCAAAATTAAAATTAAAAAGATCTCACAGATTTTATTGTTGGTATTTTACATTTTAAAAACTTGGAAGTACTTCGTTGCAGAACACATTATTTCATTAAGCTTATGTTTTATATAGGGCATTTTGAGGTTAGATTGATCTCATTGGGTATTAAAGTAATTTATGCCTAACTATTAAATCCTAAATTGGCACTCTTCTTCACCTCATTTTACAAGGTAAGGTTTTTATCACTTTACAATAAAGGATCGCCTTACCTATTTGGACATCTTCATTTATTTTTGTGATGCATGGTTATGAGTTCAATCAAAATATTAATTATTTATGTTGGAATTGAAATCTTTGTAATGTTCTCTGAAAGATTGAAACTAATAGTCGACATCATGACTCAAAGTATTTGTAATGGTGTCATTTCTTCTTGCAATAGTATTTGTAACGTTGATTGTTTCACTGCAGTCACACATTTGCATACTTGAAAATACACCTGAAAATTGGGAAGCACTACTTATGGGTCTTCAATACTTAATCAACATTTCTTATGTTAATGATACAGAAGTTTTCAAGGTAGGTTTTTGATGTGAATTAGTGTTTTCTTCTTCAAGACTGCATGGTAAAAAAGATGGGTTTCTTCTGATTATTCTGGTTTTGCTATAGGTTTGCATGGATTGTTGGAATGCCTTGGTTTTAGAACTTTTTGAAGCACACCATGCTTCTGACAATCCTACTGTAGCTGCCAATGTTATGGGCCTCCACGTAAATCATATTTGCTACTTTTCATTACCATGTTATAATCCATGTCCTATTTTCTTCTTTTTCTCAAGAAAATTCTGATTTGTAAAGAACATTAAAGTTTGTATGGTTCTTTTCAGTAGTATTGTCAATTTTCTTTGTTCTATGTCGTCAAGCATCCATAGGACTGTTTAGTTCATTGACCTCTTAATGCTCTTTTTTATTGCTTAACATATACATCATAATATAGGTGTCCATGCAATAATATATGGTTCTTGTTTGTCCCACTCATAGCAAATGCTTGGGACGGACTCCCTTACCTTGTCCTCAGCTAAGGAACTTATTTTGTATTTTCATTATATCTATCATGGATTTATAATTTATTGATTGGGATTCTTGGTTCCAAATGTTTACTTGTATTGAATATTGATAGTTTATAGCTTCTAATGGTTAAGTACTTCGTTAATGATTATCTAATTATATGATCTTAAATTGTATGAAAACATCGATAGAATTAGTTTGATTATTTTATTTGTTGTGATATTTCAAAAATATTAAAGTGGCTTATCAATTTCTTTCCCATGCATGTTCCATTACTTTTAGGCATGGTTGATGGGACAGGTTCTCAACTTATGCAAATAAGGCGGTTATATGATGGACCAATGTCAAAACTCAAGATGCTGATGATTTGTCGTATGGATAAGACAGAAGAGGTTTTGATTGTAGAAGATGAGAATGGAAATATTGTTAGATAGACTATGAAAGATAATGATGTCCTTGTCCAATACAAGGTATGGATACCTTCTAATTTATAAATCATCCCCACATAGATGAGTGATTCTTGTTGGGCATGGAAGCCATATCCCTTGCTCTGAGTTCTTCAATGTCCATAGTGCCGAAGTTGACTTCTGCGCTGAACGTCTTTGACTTGGCAAGTAAAAAACGTAATTGGGGAGGTCACACCCTCTCTTACTCTTACTGTCTTCTCTGCCATGCCTCTATCCTCCCGCAGAAGCATACCCTATGTTATAATGTTGTACTAATGGTAAGTTTTGAACAATTCTTCATGAACCTTGAACTTTGTACTTGTAAATATAACTCCACACCAAAATACGAGACCCAGGTCTTAGTGAGGCTCTTATATTCCATTGAAGAAGCAACGCATCCCACCTGGGGAGTCAGAGTGGAAGGCGTAAACATGCCATAGGGCCTGAAGGGAATTGGAACTTAAAACTAATTCATAATCAGATAATCAGGGCAGTGCACTTTCACATTCAACTCAAGTAGGATGGAGAGATGCTTTATTACCCTTATGAAGAAATATTTTCTTGTAGGCAATTCAAATGGGGAATATGAACCTCATCATGATTTTCTCTATCCTTTGCTTCATCATAAATGTGCATTTCATGGTAAAGTAATCTCCTTCATTTTGAAAGTCATAAATCTTGAAAAGAATATGACTTTATGCAACTGTGCATTGTAAGAACACTATAGAATACCAGGCTCTCCAACCTTTTTGATAGGTTTAGTCAATCTCAAAAGCTTACTAGAATCTAAATTTTAGTGTAGTCTTATTTTAGGTGACCATACATTCTAAGGAAAGTTCAGTTCTTATCAATGGTTATTTCTCTCTGTGAACTGTTGTCCAATCATCATGGAAGTTGTTTCAGATCCTGTACATATCAACACAGAGCTGATATATGTTTTGTTATACCTAATAGTTTGCAAGTTTTTCAAGTTTAATTCATGCTTAACCAGTTGTCCTGCCTTTCAAATAACTGGTATCATCACCTAGAAGCAAAATATACAACCCTTTAAAGGTTTCTCTAAAGACTCAATGTTGTAGGAGCAGGGTATTTCTCTTTATATTTGCAACATGACTCTTTAATTATTGAATCCACTATTAGGTGCCCTTATAGCCAAGGAATAATGATTCACAAAGCATAAATCCTCCATACAAAATGGTACCTTTAAAACAGTAAATGATTCAGTGCTAAATACTTGCAATACTTGTAATTCCCCAAGTCAAAATACTTGCAATTCTTTGAATTCTAGGTCTAGAGATCAATTTTGCAAGACATTACGGTGCATAGGGAGTCAATTCTCTAATTTTGCAAATGATAATCGTCGAGTCTCCATTAGCAATAAGTTTTTGAATCTTCTTGGCTCTTAGAATGTTTATCACTTGATTTAAAGCTAAAATAGGATTCATAATAAAATAGGCTTCACAATAAGAGAATAAACCTTTTGCAGTTTGGTCACAACCATAGACCTGCTTATTATGGAACCTTCTCAAAGAAAAGGTGAATATACTTTGTATAATTTTAAGTTTATTCATTATCAAAGCAACAAGCTTTGTTTTAATTTTGATAGCCCGTGATGAGGAACATCTGAAACACCTTGAAGCTCATGGATTCTTAATATTGCACTAGACAAGAGGGAAAGTTTTGTTTCTGACTCTTTGTTTTTTATGCAGTGATGGCATTGGGCTTCGAAATCCTTTCAGGGAGGACTCTTCTATGGACTATGAGAATGATAGTGATGAATAATGGGAAGAGGTACTCATCACGAAATCTCTTTGGTAAGAGTATTTGTAGTATTTTTATTAGCTTTAGTTACAGGGAAAATTGTACATAGGTCTCAGGAATTAGTTTATCTTAAATACTAGTTACTAGTATGTTGTA
The DNA here is from genome assembly GCA_001517045.1 of Pseudotsuga menziesii. Taxonomy (NCBI): domain Eukaryota; kingdom Viridiplantae; phylum Streptophyta; class Pinopsida; order Pinales; family Pinaceae; genus Pseudotsuga; species Pseudotsuga menziesii. The sequence continues at coordinate 279,151 of LPNX011062936.1, forward strand.
ATAGTAATAATTATGTAGTTTGTAGATTGATATCTATCATAAATTTGTTTGAATATTATCATTGTCAAGCAATAACAACTTCTTAAAAGGTGCTAGCTCAATGGTAGAGCACCTGCCTAATCATAGGCAAGAGGTTGGTGGTTCGATTCCTCCGTGCCCTATCATAAATTTGTGACTACAAAAATGACTAAATTCACATATATATGACTATTAGTAGCTAATTTCCCGTATCTTAGTCATATTTAGCTTAGTCATTAATATGTTAACATCTAGTAGTTTATTTAGTCGTATATTTGGTCATTAATGGTTGCAATCAATTACTAAATCAACGACTAAATCAATGACTCACTCAGTGACTAAATCAATGACTAAATCCGTGACTAAATCAATGACTAAATCATTAACTATCAATGACTAAAACAATGACTAAATCAATGACTAAATCATTGACTATCAATGACTAAATAATTGTCTATCAATGAATAAATCAATGACTACTAAGTCAAGCTATTAATGACTAGTGAAATATTACTAGCTATAAGATAGTGGAAATTTGCTACTATTAGTCACCGACTCAAAAATAGTCGTTTATAGCCTGATTTTAGTCATTTTTTTAGTCATTAATTTCTCACTTTCTACTAGTGTTGGCAGAGGTGTGACAGTCAAATTTGTGTTGTTTGCAGAAAATGATGCCATCACAAGCAACTAGCATGACAAGGGAGGACAGGGGAACAAGTACTGAACGTTATCATGAATATGAACAACCACAATTATCTCCTAGAGATTAGGGGAAGAAAAAATTTGATAGGGACAAAGCTCAAACAAGGGATGGTCGTTTCCCTATGGATATCAAATTAGATTCCCATATGAATGGTGAATATGAAGCAAATAAAACAAATAAATCAAGCATCTCTTGAAGGCTAGATAAAAAACCAAAGGGTAGTTTTTTTTCAAGGATAAGTTTTCCAGAATGCAGAGACACTGATGATTTCCATATTGCACTAGGAAAGAAAAAGAACTTTAGTTCTCATGAATCTCTTAATGGTTTCAAGGAACATGAGAGCACGGTTAGGCTTATGAATGGTATCAAGGTGCATTATGATGATGCCAATCCTGTTAAAAGGATTGCAAATGGAAAGAGTTCCATGTACGATGACGATCTTCATCTGAGTGACAATTAACAAAATTTCAAACGGAATTCGTCATCTCATTGATGAGAAATAAGTAGTGATTGGGATGATTATAATTATCCAATACAATCTTCCTTGAATGATAAAAATAACGGTCAATGAGACTAAGTCAAATCAGCATGTGCTATGTTCATCTTTCGAGAAAATATATATCTAAGTTATAACTAAAATAATAAAAAGAATAAAAGTAAAGAGAGGTAGAACACTACAACAAACATTGTGATTAGCGTATCTTTTTGCATCTAGACCATCTTTCAATGTATTTTTCTTCATTTTTTGGAAAAAATGGCATAATTTCATGGGTTGGTGCTATTTCAGATGTTTTCCTCAGAGCGGGTCAAATGGCTGAATTAGATGTTAGAATACATGAGGTATTGGGAAATTCGAAAAAAATTATTCAGCGCAAAGTTCGTTCATATATTGCTTAGAAATAATTTCTTGCTTTGCGCAATGTTGCCATTGATCTCCAGGCCTTATGGAGAGATATTTCATGTTCATGTATTTGTAGGTCTGCTGGTTCTAAATGTTTATGCATTTTGAGTACACAAGCTTTTTGTTGGAATTGTTTCTTTTTTCCATGTTAAATCTTGTGAAATTACTATGTACATTTTTCAATTGTTTGTTTCTCTTTTTAGTGAGCAGCAAAATTTATTGCTTAACATGTGTTGTTTGTAGGTAACCTTACTCGCAATATTTATAACAACATGAGGAGGGAGGTTGTTGTAGTGCAGATACAGAAGCACGTGCACATATATAAAGCTCAAAAAGCTCAGAAGCACGTGCAGTGCAGATACAGAAGCGCGTGCACAGATAGAAAGCTCAGAAAGTGGGCCATTGAGTATGAAGAGCCTGTTGCTGAGGCTTTTCCACTAGTACAAAATGAGAAATTAATGACTAAAATCAGGCTATAAATGACTATTTTTGAGTCAACAACTAATAGTAGCTAATTTCCACTATCTTATAGCTAGTCATATTTCGCTTAGTCATTAATAGCTTGACTTATTAGTCATTGATTTATTCATTGATAGTTAATGATTTAGTCATTGATAGTCAATGATTTAGTCATTGATTTAATCACGGATTTTGTCATTGATTTAGTCACAGATTTAGTCATGGATTTAGTCATTGATTTAGTTACTGATTGCAACAATTAATGACTAAATAAACTACTAGATGATAACACATTAATGACTAATCTAAATACAACTAAGATATGAGAAATTAGCTACTAATAGTCATATATATGCGAATTTAGTCGTTGTTTTAGTCACAAATTTATGATAGGGCATGGAGGAATCGAGCCACCAACCTCCTACCTATAATTAGGCAGGCGCTCTACCATTGAGCTAGCACCCTTTAAGAAGTTGTTATTGCTTGAAAATGATGGTATTCAAACAAATTTATGATAGATAGAAATATACAAACTACATAATTATTACTATTACAACTTACCAGTAACTAGTATTTATGATAAACTAATTCCTGAGAGCTATCTACAATTTTCCCTATCTAGCATATCCATTCATGTTACCAGAGAGAATGGAATACCTCTGTGATGGATGTGATACCAATTAAGTCAACCAATTTACATAATATCTCTTGGCATGACTAAATATATGAGAAAAATATCATTATATGAAATTAAGCAAAGTAAAAGTCAAATAAGGTAAGCAAACCTTGCCATTCATAAAACAATCTATCAGTGACAATATAAAAATACATGAAAGCAAAAGATTTCAGACTGGGTGTTGCAAAGCATAAGCTACCATATCAGCCAATTCTAGAAAATGAAACATATTTTTATAGAAATCTGAAGGCTACCAAAATAAGCAAGAAAAATAAATTCAACACATATTTCAAAAAGAGTTGAATGAAATAATAAAATCATACCCAACATTATAGTTGACACATTTTATATGAAAACCAATGTGAAACATTCAATCATGTTTGTAAGTTTATCTCTGGCCAACCTACCTTAGATATAGCCACAACTAGACTGATACAAATAATTATCAAAACCAAGGGCACTCCAAACGTGCACCACAGGCAAAGTAATAAAGACAAGAAAAAAAATCACCACGAAAAAGGTAAGATTTGAGAACATACAAATGTTGTATGGTGGTTCTACTGTATTTGGACATACAGGTGCTATAAGAAACAACAATTAGAATATAACCAATTAGTTAATTTTAAGTTATTATCCCTTGACTCTTTTACAAGGAAGTTGAAGAGAATGAGACAAACATGTTCTCCCATAATTTAGACTCCATGCTAACATGAACTTCCTCAATATTCTTGATGGCATTCAAAGTATTTTGAACAACATTTCTATCATATGTCTCAGGCATGTTTCTTCTTCTCTCAAACTCAAAATTTGATGTCTAAACATGAAGATTTAGATAGCACAACCCTCATGTGTGCTACCCCCATTCATTTATATGCCAGGGCAGCAGCTGCCATTTCTTTGTTTCTCTCATATGTTAAGGCACAAAACCTGTAAAGGTAATAGAGAAGCTAACCTATCAATATTTGAATCAACATCACTATATTTCAAAATTGCCAGGGAAATTTCCAAAAGTAAAGCTAATACAATGTGCTCACATCCAGATTGACTAATGAAAAAAATGGATAAAACTTTCAACTCAAACTCTAAGAGCTTATGAGACTTACTCACTGAGCCTGGCAATATCTATATACGCCTTCATAGCCTGAGTTGTTTCTCCATGCTTTGCATTGTCAGAATTGCAAGGCTTCAATAACGAAGCAACATGAAGAAATTTTAAAGCCGCTTGAAAGTAACGACTAGTGTTTTCAAGGTTGCTACCTCCCATAGTCTACAACATTTATTGCAGCTATGTTAGACTTCTAAGGTAGTTAGCATTTTAAACATTGGATTGCATCAAATAACGAGAATAATTTTAGGCTATGTATAGATGGAGCAATAAGGATAATTAACGTCAAGCAGACCTTTAATCTGTCTACAGAGTGTTTCAGATCCTTGGCCTCTTTCAGTATACAACTTCTTGTATATTTCCCATGGTCTCTTCTAATAGGACTTGCAACAACTGCTCCATCAAGATCACTTCTTGTAACTCCATTATATGCAATAGGTCTCACACCACACATCGATGGTCCATGCACGCTATTAGATATGCTTCATTCTCTGGGAACTATTGAAAATTCACCATTAGAGCCATAAACTGTTGCTCTGGCTTTGACCTTCTTAAGAGGATTATGTACCTATGGCTCCCTTTCATTCTTACACTTTCCTTGCACTGCATCACCCTTTGACACAAAGGAGGAAGACATCATTGTGATTTTTTTTAAGAATTAAGCACAATGATTTTTGCTCTTGATGGAAATGCAAGACAAACAAAAGAAAAAAAGTTTGGATGAAAATATAACAAGTGCAGCATATTATAGACAAATAGAAAAGCACATAAAAAGAATCACTAAGTGAAAACCAAATCAAAAGAAAGGATTTGCAGAGACATACCTTTATCAGAAGTATTCGGTTTTGACTTCCATTTTTCTTATTGTTTGGACTTGTGTATTCCCTCTACAACATCATTCCCCTTCATTTCTTCATGTAATATTTTTGTGCCTGCTTGAACCCTTTCTAGAAACTGTTGACCTACATCATTTAAGCTCTTGCTCTTAACATATCTCTGTTTACTCTTTTTTGGAATAGAATTTGAGTGGTTCATTATTTCTAGATTTAGTTCCAAGAACACAAATAAAGCACATATTATTTTTGGATTTAGTTCCCTTTCAAAAATTATATTTTCCCTTTTTCTTTATCTCCTCAATTGTAATCAGTCAAAGTATAGAACACACCTTAAATAATAACTAGCTAAAAAACAACAATACATAGATCCTAACATGGTCTCTTAAAATATAGAAAAGTTGACAACCTGTCTTGTACCGTCTATAAGGTATGGGTTGCTATAAGTAATGAGAAAAAAGTACACGCTTAAACTGTGTTAAGTATGTTGTAGCTGTACCATCCCCGGATTCTTGCACCTCTGCTCTTGCTGTAAACAAGATCAACAAATAATGAAACTTGAGATTTCATACTTTGAAGGTTGGATTTAAATTTTAAGTTAAGAGTTGGTTTTCTTAAGTAAGAATCAAATAACTAACATGGACTAGGAAACAGTGCAATTTTAGTGCAGGCTCTCGTTGAAGACAGATCCAATTAACTTGGAGAAGAACAATAGGTTTAAGATTGCTTCTATGTAATTGTACACATTTTTCATAGGAGAATTCTAAAAAAACTAAATGCCTAGACACAAAAACAAATTCTTCAAGTGGAACTGAGAAACAAATAATTAATTATCAATAAACAAGGACATCTTGAAGAAGCACTGATGTTCCTGCAGTTTATCATGTAACTGGCAACTGCTATCTTCTAAATATTCCATACTTAAATAGCTGCTGCTGTCTTCACAGATATTTGAAACTCATTAAATTCAACTAGATCTTAAAGTAGATAACAATGCCTGAGATTTTAGAAAATGACAAGTACTGATCACTATAATATGAATTATTCAGCACCAAAGTCCACAAAGATGTCTTATTCCTCTTATATGATAGGAGGTCTTTTGATTATTCTAATATACAACTATGCTTGTCAGTCCTACTTTTTGTAGGTGATGTTACACTTTTAAGTCATTTGATGGAAAAGTTGTGTTTTCATATATTTTACTTTTAAGTTTTAAAGCAAACTTTGGATAAATGATATCAACCAACAAATCCTTGATATTGACAAATTTTGGGTCACCAAGATTCATCCTCATAGAAAACAAATGTTTGAAGGCTTCAATTGTACGGTGTAAGCCCAATATGCCCTGTGTTGCATCAGGTGTTCCATAGCTTCAAAGAATGTTGACAGCCTATCATAAACAAAAATGAATGTTGATATGTTCTTTAAATAACCAACTACCATGGAAAGGAAATCTAGTTGGATTGGTGCATCTTGGCATGGATGTGTTATAGAGGTGTAGAAGTAACAAACTGAGTTCATTTGTGTGGAATAATTCATTATATGCAGATGTGGTGGGTGGGAAATAGAACTGTGTAAATAAGTACTACTGGCGTATTAGAGGCATGTGACAGTAGGTACTTACTAAAATTAGCCCCGCAATTCCAAAAGAGGGAGGTGGCATTCCCAGAACTGTATATCCCCTGGCCTCCACTGAAATAGGATCCATGAATTCCACTTTATAGTTTTGCATATCCTCAAAAGAAAGGATCCCCTTGGCTGTTTGCACTTCTGCTACTAGTCTCCTTCCAATGGTACCATTGTATATAAAAGACACTTGGTCCTAAATCAAAAATGGCTTGCAATGTCTTTGCCAACTTCTTGTTGTAGCAAGTATCACCGACACTTAGGATTTTCCCATTGACTATAAAATCTCCTCTAAGACCTTTTTCAGCCATAATAGCTTTTTTATGTTTTTTAATGTTTGAGGAAAGATAAGGAGAAATGGAAAAACCCTTGGCTACCAATTTAATTACAGGTTGGACAAGCCTCTTCCAAGGTAGTTTTCCATGTTGTGTCCATGCTAGCCTTGGATCCTTGCAAGCTCACCTAGTACACATATAGATAGAGGACCAATATTTTTTGCTACTGGATTTTTGGCATACATGTCCTAAGTAAAAGGGGCAAATAAAATAGTAAGTATGGTACACCTATGAGGATAAAAAGGCGTTTCATGGAGAAAGTAAGACTGATCATATTATTGAAATGACAAAGAAGTATTAGACAGTCAAAAGTACAGGTAAATAATATAAAAACACATAGACAAATTTTTCACAGTTAGATAATCATTGAATGTGATTTTTTCTGAGGTTGTCGAAATAGCAGAATAAAATGGATATTTTAATGGAAGTAGAAAGTGGCAGGAAGATAGTTTCAGGACTCATTCCGAAAATTATTATCCCTTTTTCCTTTAGGATTTTTCAAATGTAGGTCCCGTGCTTATTAGATGCCTCGCATCCTATCTAGGCTTGAAGGATGCAAGCAACCAAGACACAAAGAATACAATCAATGTTTAAGTCAGAGGAAAAATTTTCAGCTGTATTACTACTTGTTGGCAAGGCTATAGATGTTATGTATTATCCTTGGGAAAACCACTATCTCTGTAATGTACATATTATTTTCACCCTATGTCTTCAAACAATTACCAACTTCTGCGAGATTTAAACCATACTATTCTTTCTTCAATTTAAAGGGTTTAGCAACTATAGCAAGCTATCAAGAGGAAATTGATGACAAAAGAGAAACAAAGAGCAAGCAATTATTTCAAATAGAAAGTTGGAAGTAATTAGGATAAATGTAAGAATAAACACTGTAATATAAAAACATAAAGACTCATGAAGAATTTTATTCCTGAGGTTTAGGGATGTGGCTACCCTTGACTCTAGTTTATCTTGACTCGAATTTTAGTCTAGAATCTGAACCATTAAAATTCATTTATACATGAAAATCTAGTTGATCATAAAGCAGACTTCTTAGGAAGTAATTTGATGCATCCCATTGTGAAGATAATTTAAGTCTAAAGGTATTCCTTTAATCTATTTTAGAAACACTCTCCACGTGATATGCTACTGGATGTTGACCAGAGTTCCTACTATTGTGTAAGTTCCTTTAATCTACTATTATTTAAGGTTCAGGTAGAAAGATACCCCCTCCCAACAAATGTACTTGGAAATAGAATCTAACTAATATACTATGATTGATAAGAGTGAATGAATTGTGTGAACATAATTCAATCATGCGAGAATTCCTGGATAACTATAATAAGCATGACTAGAGGTCAATGGGATGCTAAAAGGGTTGAAGTGAACTTCTGAAGAAACTAGCATAATGCAAATCAGCTTGCATGATGGGTTGGAGCTCCAGAATGACACATAATTTATCTATGCTTTCCCTCAACATCTTATCTCATCTACCATATTCATAAACCTATTAGCAGCATGATACATTGAAATAAAAAACAGATGATATCCAAGATCTCTCTTCCACTCAACAATTTTTTGTATAATTTGATGGATTCAAGGTGATTATCTCTAACCTTGTACAGGTATTGAAGTTTGGAAATACCAATCATGACTATTTTATACATATAAATCCACTCCAATAGGCAAGTATTGTAATAAATTGGAGTATATAAATAAATATGCTTCAGTACTTGCATTGATAAACTTCAAAAAAAAATCCCAATGAAGTCAGACATTTGGTTGTTTTCTTAAACATAGAGGTAATGCAATCATATATTGAAAATAGATTATTGGAAAAAAATGACACATAAAATCTCCTAACTCTGGAAATTGAAATCCATATTATGCATTAAACCTACAAAATATAAGCTAAAACCTAATTTGGTGTGTCATGTGAGAAGTAGGTATGGAAACAAACTGTTGCATGTGTTATTATAATTTACAATACCTGGTAGAACTATATCTATGTTTCCATATGAAACAAATTTTCCCTTTTAGGGATCTATATCTTTTAGGTTTAAAATTTGTAAATTTAATAACTGCACTTCACAAAAGCTATTCCAATTTCCAAGCACTTAGTGCGATATAAAAAATTGATATTTTATATACTAGTGTAAGTATGCTCTTAAGAATACCTCAGAAGTAGCTTGAGATGTAGTCTCCGTCACGTTGAATGCTTGAGCTTGCCCATTTGAATATCTTAATAGCATGAAGGCACCTCCACCAAGTCCACTTGATGTTGGACTCACCACACCAAGGCATAAGGAGGTTGATACAACAACATCCACTGCATGCCCCCCTTATATTAGTATGTCTATACCAATATCAGACTAAATTTCATCATCTACAGCAACCACTCCATGTTCTGCTTCTACAATGTTATCATTTTCCTTTTGAAACTGACTACCTATCTCAAGTGATTCTCTACTATTATTAATGTTGGAAAATGTAAAAATACAAGCAAGAGAAATCACTGTCACTAGTAGCACTGCAAAAAAAACAATAAAGTGTTAGCACCTTATAATCAATGAGTCTTACTGATATGTTTTAACTTCCTGCACAAATCCAATGAGGTTTGATGACACCAAAGAGCAAGCATCAGAAAAACTAACATACGAACTAGAACAACATGCATAGTTCATAATGAATAAGTTAACAACAATATTATAAATCCTTAGCATCCTTGAGGTCAACAAACTAATTTTCAAAAATGTATCTTTGAAAAACAAAAGAAGTTTTTTCTTCCTTATATGAAATACAATTGTTTCATTGTAAGCCTGAGACACTAATTGGAACAAGAAAATGATATTAGTGGGACATTTCATGCCCATTGATGAAACAAAGAAAAATAATTGATGGACCACACTAAGTTGCAAAGGGATCGTTTCATAGTGTATTTTAAACTATTACATCTGTGAACTATAGGTGGAATGGTTGACCATGGAAAGAGAAACTATGTTAACAACCAGGAGAAACAAACTCTATCAGAGAGCACATGGTAGTATATTACTCAAACAGGGAAATAATAAAGCTGTGTTTAGCGAAGGACACTGCATCATCAAAGATAATTTGATAACATAAACAATTACCTTAATCAGAAAATTACCAGACCATCAACTAGGCCACACAGTATATACAAATAAAGAAAAGTAACCTTGGAAAAATGAAACACAAGCAAATGAGAAGGTAAGAAATGGTCAAAAGTGAATTCCAGAAGTTCAAGAAAGGGCTCCAAATGTCGTAAAAGGGTAGAAATATAAATTGGATGAGAAATAAAAAGACAAAGAAACACCCTTATGTGTAAAACTTGACTAGTAATATGAACTAAAGGTATGGGAATATCCACAATTATGCATCTCTTGGAGAAATGCAAAGTAATCAGCAACAAGCTAAAACAAACTTGCATGAGTAATGATGTCAAACATACTGAAAAATATGGACAAGAGTGGCCAATAAAATATCTGCAAGTTATATCAAACAGGTGAAATAGAAATAGAACAACGAAAACATTTTCAAGTTTCAATGGAGATGGACCAATTTTCTCAATTTTATTAGGAGTTAAGCACATCTATCGATGATATACATAAGAAAAACTAAGATTTAGAAAGATCTGTCTTGTAAAATATGCAAGGGCTACCCAAGCAAGAAATTGTGAAGAGTTCAAAAGCTTTTCTTCAAGAGGAAATCTATGCCAAGTTGTGTGTATAAATGGATATTGCTAATGGCCTGCCTATTGACATCTCAATTGAGGTTACAGGAAAAGTTTGGGAAGGAAGGATTACACTCCACCCTAGTTGATTTTAAAATTTCTAGAAGAGAATATGGGAGGACAAGGGACACAAGAGACGAACCAAGCCACTGAAAGTGGAGAAAGGAAAGAAAAGTAGCAAACCCCCCAGGTCCATATCTAAGAAAGTTGAGATTGTGGCCATTCACAAAGGGTATCAATTTAGTAGTAACGATATACTGGCATCTGTGTCCAGGACAACCTATACTTTTTTACTACTCTGTTGTATGGAAATATTAACTCGATTCATCTTAAAAATTAGTTTGACTTTTCAGTGAAACTTCTATGGAAAATACGACCCTCTTCAATAGTTTTGACCTTCAATCTTAGCACATACGGAATATTTTATCAAGAAAATCATGCAAAAGAAAGGCATACTGATAACTTCATGAGTTCATGAGGGTTTGTGAAAAAAAAACTCAATGAAACAATAAAATTGCCTAAAGAAAGAGATTCGACACTTACACTTGGATAATTCATCTTTTACTGAACCAGTGCCCAACAAAGAAAAAGGGGAATGAGATTGGAAGGGTTCTATACAGACTTGCAAAGAAATATGGATCTACACCAAAGGAAAATTCAGCTTTCTGTCAAATATTCTGCCCCTCAAAATGTATGAATCAGAGAATATAAACATATTTTATTTGGACTCTTTTGACTTGTGCATTTAACAAAACAAAAATGTGTATATTACTTATCTAAGGTTCGACAAAGTTTGAGACTATCCATCCCACTGGATTCGATCAAGCGCAAGGTGTGGAGTCTGGCTCTTCTTCACTGCAGAGGTTATATTGTCCCATTCTTTGAAAATGCTTATCTTCTTTCTATTGTTTTTGGTTTTGTATTAGCATCCTCTTACACATTATCTGTGAGTCCCTTGACTCCACACAGATCACAAAAATGTGAAGGAGAAATAACTCCCTAGACAAAATTGATACCGCCTCCCTCATGCCCTCTTCTTCCAAAGAGACAAAGCCCAATGGTTTCTTAACCATTTTCCCCTTTTCTTTAATTTATAATATTAAAAGATATAGATTACCTATCTAAAGCCACTCTATGATCTCATAAGGATGTATATTATATGCAACATCTCATCCATCCTTTATAATATATACACATGTATAATGGTTTCAATAGTTAATTAAACAATTACTCTTTTAATATGTTTACGTATTTACTTATATGTATTTAGTAATTGTGGCTCTTAATACGATAATATATTTAAAACGCTCTTGTGACATATAACTTATAATACAATTTATTGTTATAGAGGTGACGCAATTTAATTAAAATAAACAATATATATAATTATAATTACATAAAATATTCCTTCTATTTTGTTGGCATCTTATCAAAAGTTTTTAGAATGTTGCTTGGAGACTTGATTCCATAAGATGAGAATTATCACAATAGGACAATCATTTAATCTAATAATAATTAACTTTTTATTCTAACTAACAATATAATAGGGTCCCTTATTTATGCTTGCCACCAATTAGTAAATTGGTCTACTCAAGATCTCTCTCAACTTATAAGAAAGCTTACAAGTCTTTAGATTGGTTAAGTCTTCTTCTAGTGCTTGAAACACAAAGATCACACTGGTCATCGAAATCATGGTTCTCAACCATTCAACCTCTCCCTAGTGGATTCATGCCCAATTCGTTCAGTCTCCAACCTTGAGTTTCTCGCTGAAAAGTTGCACCTTTACATTTATCTTGTATTTTTTATTACTAAAGAATAACGGTACGAGAGGGGAGGTTTCTAACTCAGTTGCATGTGTTTTAAGTTTTCTTTCCATATTAATATGGAATCTATTTGAATTCTAGAATGTACCATTAACATACCAAAATAAGCATACAACAAATCAGATCTGGTTTTAAGGCACCTACAAGAAGTCTACAACAATCAGTGACATTCCACACAAGTGTTTGAAGAAATATCAAGTCCAGACCTATCCAAAGTTAAGGACTCTGTCAGGAGGTCTCCCTGGAGGAAACACTATGAAACTCTAATGTACACCATTATGTGCCCTCATGTACCACTGTATACCATTGTGTGAGGTATCAGTACCATCCTTGCATTTTGTTGTTGAAAAGAGTCAATCTAACTCAGTCTTTAGTACAGAGTAGATTGGGGCAAGACATAAAAATGTGTTGTAATATGTTTGTTGACAGGTAATCTTTTTCCAAGGCATACAGACAGAAAGCACTTTTCCCTGGAGATGAGACAATGCCCTTGTTGCCCTCAAATGTATGCTACCATCAAAGGTAATTAGAACTCATGTATAGAAATCCTTAGTATCTGAATTGTATACAACTACAACACACTAATCTTTAGGGACAAAGGCAGTGAGCTCCTATAATAATGTTGCCTTACAACTATAATTTGTAGGTTGAGACCAGCAGGAAGTCTAATCATAGAGAAAATGCCCAAGACAATCAATTTCCTAACCCTAATATTCCAAAAAGATTAGTCCTGATACAAAGAAGGAACCAAAAACTAAAGAAACTCCACAATTGCTAAAAGCAATCAATCTTACAACCAAAATTTCACAATGAAAATACTTTATATAGGGTTTCGAAGGAAGAATGCGACTGATGGGTTTTAATGAAAAATATTTAATTAAATTCTCAAAATAAAAAAAATAGAGAATGTGAAGCACCTTGGATAGGTCGAGAAGAGATTTCTCCATGTGCTTAGGAATCATAATGTGAAGCACCTTGGATATGTGGAGGAGAGCTTTCTCCATGTGCTCAGGAATCGTAAGCAAAAAAGGTTCTCTCTTTGGTATTTGTTAGCAAGAAATCCCAGCAATCCTAGTTCAACCAGCCATTCCCCTACGCTGCTTTTTATTTGTTCCAGCACCAGTGTCCCTATTTTTTATCCATAGTTCATTCAAATCCTAAGTCCAGACAAGGTATTTGGGGATGGTAATGGATTCGGCCTAGTTCGGTGCCCAGATTTGTGCCCGAAGGGGTTGAAGGTCTCAGTTAATGCAATTTTGGGCCCTTCCCCGCCAGTGTCATGTTCAACCTACTGAATGTCCATGGCGAACTAGGATCCACATTCTTTCTCCCCTCCATTCATTATAACCACTAAATGCAATCAATTTTAACCATGGAAGAGGGTAATGTCTTATCTTTATCTCCAACTATTGAATATTAGGCTATTGCAACCATGGAATTTAAAATGGTAGTTATTCTTAGTAAAGATCATAATTAGAATCCAGTCCTCTTAATTTTTATTTTACCCAAAAAAATTTCATACATTTTTAATTAATTTATATTTCTATCAAAATAAATGAATATAAATTTAATTTTTTAATATTAATATATTATACAATGTTTAACTATAATATATTTATATATGAAAAGCATGTTATATTGATTATTATATGTTAAAAACCTATTGAATTTGATGAAAACTTATTATTACTATTATTATTATTATTATTATTTTAAATTTAAAAATGGCAAGAGATCATTAAAATGAGAGGGAGGATTTTTTTATTAAAATAAAAGATATTGTCGTTTTCGTAACTAGGGGCATCAAGGGGGGGCTTTTCAACTTTTTGAGAATACGCGTGACGACGACACTGATGGGTAGGTGTCAATGACGATTTATTGGTGGACACAAATTTTATAGATTTCACTGTCAAGATCAAAAGACTTTAACTTGCTGAAATTTTAACTGATTGGCGAGAGGGTCAAACATACTCGGAATTTGGAAAACGAAATATGAGCATGATTGACGAGATTAGCTAAACTAATTTATACCAAAATGGAGACATGAATATGCATAATGCAAAAAAATTTAAGCTACCAATTCAAGTTGACCATGGCATGAAAACACATGAAATATAACTTGCACAATTAAAAATGACTAACATAAATTACTAATTAATATTCTTCTAGCTAGTCATTTTTTATGCTGTGACTAAATTATTTGTTTATGTTAGTCACTTTTAACTCTGTCACTTATTATCTAGTCATATTTGTTAACTTGTGACTAAATTAGTCGTTAATTTTAGTTGTTTGTCGTTGGGTCAATCGAAATTGCTCATATTTAGTAGTAAATCACTTGAAAAACCTGTAGTGACTAGAATTTTTAATCACGTAGTCACTAATTCCTCATTTTGTACTAGTGTTCCATTGAGTATGAAGAGCCTGTTGCTGAGGGTTTCAAGATGCTAAGTATGGTTTTGAAGCTATCGGGGGATCTAAGTATGGTTTAGCATCCAAGTACAAGTGGGATGGTTTAGCCATTGTAATATTTTGAAAAGTCATCGATGTACTAGATGATTTTCATGTAAAGTTATATGAAGATAGTTTTTGAGAAAACTCATATTGATGGTAATAATTGACATTTCATATAATATAATTTGTGCGGTTTAAAACTTATATGGTTGTACTTTATATTATATATAAGTGTTGTAATTAACTAATTAATGTGACATTGCATAATTAACATGTGTATTAGATGTTGATAAATAATGTATGATTCTTTTTTTTAATTTAAACATAATATCATATTAAAATTTTATATTGATTAATAGTGGACACCATTAAAACTACTAAAATATAATAACCACACATAAAACGACTAAAAATGACTAAATTAGTGACCAATAAATAAGATTAATGACCAAAATTTGCATATAAAATGATAATTTTTTTTAGAGATATGTGACCAAACAATGAGATATAAATGACCAAAAAATGACCAAAATTCGCATATCAATGACCAAAAAGCAGTTTTGGTGGTTAATTTACGGTCTTTTATTACACGACTAAATTTGGTCATATTATCATGTGGTCATTAACTTGGTCATAAATGTGGTCATATATTTGGTCATTGATTCAAATATATGACCAAATTAATGACCAAGCTATAAATGACCAATTTGGTCGCGTAATAAAAGATCGTAAATTAGCCACCAACGATCGCCAAACCAAAAGTGGTCATTGATATGCGGATTTTGATCATTTTTTTGGTCACTATTCTCTCATTTTCCACTAGTGAAGATAAAAAATTTCACTTGGCTTTCTTTTAACAGGAAAATTTTGACATCGGACTCCCTATGTAAAAGGGGTTTTGTTGGACATGATAGGTGCGTTATTTGTAGGCGAGATCTGGAGACAGTGGATCATTTGTTTGGGGGTTGTGATTTTTTCAAAGAATTTTGGCTTGATTTAGGATTACAACTCTAGTTTGATGGTAATTGGTTACTTCAATTTTAGAGGAAAATTTTAGCATTTGGGTATAAATTTAAACAAATTTATTCCCATTGTTCTTCATTACTTTATGGGAGGTATGGAAATTGCGAAATAGAATTATATTCCAAAATGATCAGGCTTTAGTCCCTCTATTTTGTTGTAAAATCCTTGCTTCATGGTCTGAAGTTGGAAAGTGCCCAATTGCAGCTTCAAGAAGGAAGACTTCTCAACCGGTTTTTATAGTAGGTATTCCTATTGGATATTTTAATGGTGCTCATCAAAACAGGATATGTGGGGTGGGTATGGTGTATAAGGTTAGTGAGAAACACTTTTTTAAGTTATGGATGGGTGTTAGAAGGGGAACAAACATGAGGGCGAAGATGCTTTCTTTATGGTTTGTCATGTGGCTTCATGCTTCTCATATTCAGATTATGGGTTATTCAAAAGTTATTATTGATTGGGAAAAGGGGATTTCCTCTATCCATGCTTTGTTGTTGGAGCACTGGTCTAGGCTACTGAAATGTCTAATTTTTTAGTTCTCTTTTATCTCCTTTAAGCACATTTACAAATTTTAGTGTATAAGTTGGTCGCTTTTTAAGATAATTATTGGGGAGATGGATGGTGGTTTTTTTTAGGAGTTTAGAGATGGAGTCTTACAGGACTCGGGTTACATGAATATTTTTTATAGACACTATGATCTAGTGGATGGGTCTGGATGTTGATTTTTTATTGAGGGATAGTTATATAATGTTTTAGCTATATATTTCTCATGGAAGATAAGTCTTTATGTTCATGGTAGGATGTATCTTGTGGATGTTGTTATATTTTCTGTCTAGATAGTTTTTTAGTTTGTTTTGGAGGATATGTCTGTAAGGAGGATAGTGAGGGTGATAGTATCAGATCTATCTAATTTTTGTATATGATGTAAACAACTTTGATTCTCTGTAATAAGAAGTTCTGGTTTTTTTAATGTGAAAAAATGTATCATCCTATTTTGTCGATAAACCAAAGCTCTTAAAAAACCACGTCAAATCAGAAATTGATATGATGCTGTAAACATGTTTAAAAAAAATTAAAACTTTTATAATATTAATGTATATACAAAAATATAATGTATTGTTATAGTTAAAAATATAATATGTTAAATTTCACAAATATAAATTTATTACTCTCCTGCATCATGTGGTAGGGAGGCATCAAATGGCTTCCATTGAAACCAACTATGGCATCCTTCTTGATGCAACATATTGCAGGGATGGAGGGCAGGATGCCCCAATACATGTAGAACATGTCCTCTATATCCACTCTAATCTATTTATGATGGAAGAGAGGAGTTGGATATGGGTTTGTGAGTGTTGTAGAATGGAGGTTCTATTGCGTGATTAGGTTGCTATGACTATGATTACTTTCCCACTCTAGACGATGATGGATCGACTCATAGTGGAGTACTAGATCATGATGGAGAATGAATATAGGAACATGACAACAATTTTGGGGATTGGGTTCATATAGTTTATTTCTTTGCAATTGTGAATCAATCAAATTTACAATTTTAGTTCGGGAAGAAGGTGACTTATCTTGTGGACCTACTTCACTGGATTGAGGGTGATATTAGTAGTGTCAAATTCATTTAGAGTGTGTTGGCTTTTCTCATGGACACTTATTTATTCTCCCTCTACAACCATATGTGGTTTTAGGACAAAAGCATCAATATCGAGTCTAGAAATGGCAGTATAGTGAAGGGAGGGTGCACATGAACAATGCATAATGGGAAAAGGAAAACCTACATGCCTCAAGTGCTCCATGAGATAATAGAAACAAAGGGGATCTACAACCGAGTAATCTTGGCCCAACCCAGCATGCAATTGACAAGATGGAGACTTGGGTTAAAAATGAGTAGGTAGTGACTGAAACATAGGATACTTAGGCTAAAATGGAGAAGTGGGTTTCAGATGCAGGCATTTCCAAGGCACATGACACCAAGTACATGAAGACAATAACCCTTTTATGGAAAATTAAGACATTCTTAGGAAAATATTTGATGGACAACAATGAGGAGAGGAAAGAAATATTGTTGTAGCTTGATGAGACACAAGGTCAAATTCGAGGGGTGGATGCCAACTCTAGCTAATGGCCAAATAATTCACAAAGCTATGTGCCAAATTCAACTTGTTGGCTTAAGCAACGACATGTATGGTCTTCAAGGAGAGGATTGTAATAATACAAACTAGTTCAACTCCACAGGACCAAAGGTGCATATGGTGTCTATTTCTGATGATGAATAGTTTGCTAGCTTTCTTATATGTTAATTTTCTCCTTTGGAACATAAACTATGTCACATGGAAAATTTTAGGGGCGAAATTTAGCCCATGGGCTATTTTTTGACCTTTTTTCCAAAAAAATATTCACCAATTTTCCCTTTTTCAAAGATGATTCACCCAAATTCCATGGGATATTTTTTTTAACTCTACAAATCGTCAAAATGACCCAAATACAATATAAAGTCCTTAGAATTTTGAATATTTTAAAAAAAAATCACCAAACACTTTATGGTTACAAATTTAAGAATTAGTAAAATTTGCGAAAGTTTCTACACTTTGAGAAGATTATGGATCCTTGTGAACAATTCTAGTTATCCTAGATAATATGTTAATAATTTTAACAGTCACTTAATACAATTGGTAAAGATTTCTTATACAAGACCTTTATGGAAATCTTAAGATAAACAACGGTTTTGTGGTTGATGTGGTATACCTAGTGAGACCAACTATCTAAAGAAGATGTATCTTTTATTTCTATATTAATACAATGCTTATAAAAGAAAAACATAAATTTATTATTAAATAGATCTATATTAACTACAAGTGTTGAAGAGATTTAATCTTTATCTTCATATTTTGTTCAATAATAATAATAGTAATTATGATAATCTTAATATGGATTTATGTTAGTTTATTTTATTATAATGATATTGTTTTTAAGTTTATTATTATCATGGTAAATATTTTTTTAATTGTTAATTTTGATCATTTTGCAATTTAATTTATTGAGGTCAAGTGGGTTATAGACACATATTTCAAAGTATTTGTTTACACTACAACTTTCTCAACTCTTTAACTTATCAAAACTATGGTGATTTTAAAAAGTTTTTATCAAAGCTTATTGGATACATAAACAAAATTATAACTCAATTACGTAATTATTTGTCTTATTAAGGTTTTATAAACCACAATTTGTATAAGTGGACATTAATAACCACCACCATCACCACCACCCTCATAGAGATTATTATTATTACTACTACTACTACCACCTTATTTTTTTTTTAAATATTTTGTTATCTCTGAACTCCTAATAAAAATGATATAGGTTTATGTTTATTTAGTGTTAGATGTATTTGTTAAAAAAAAAACTATACTTTATTATGAAAGGACAATAAACCTGACATATCATTTCACACATGAACAACCAAAATACATCAAAATAATCCATATTAATATATACTATTGACAAATAGCCTGTAGCTTTCCAACCACAAAAATACAACAAGAGTATCCACCACAGAGCCACTTTCAATATAAACTTCTAGCTGATAAACTGTAAGAACATGACCATAAAACGTATAACAAGAAAACCCACAAACATAACCTCTTTAAAAAACAAGGAATCCTAGTAGCAATACCAAAGCTAACAGTATAGATGAAAAAGTTAGAGACCTCCTTTTATGTAATATATCTAAAAAACAAAAAAAGTGATCATCATAGTTACAGGGAGTTGACTGCACAAGGATAACAATAGATAAAACTAGATGTGGCCCTCTGATACAAGATTGAAATATTTGAACTCCATAAAATGAAGGAAACCCTCTAGAACTTGAGAAACTTGTTTTGACAGTAGATCAACATCCTAATTGTGCTACCTAAAATTATGTTGAAAGGAGATCTTTGTACACTGATTGTAACATCCTAATTGTGCTACGTAAAATTATGTTGAAAGGAGATCTTTGTAAACTGATTGTAGTCTCCTAACTCTCTTGATCCACCTCTCAAAAACAATAACTTGTAGTTGACAATTCAATAGAGGCCAATCAATAATAATCTTGGAGTCTTTAGCAACCTACATGATAAATAGTTTTTTTTAAACTTTGCATAAAACAAAAGACACCATAAAACTAGTAGCTCTCCCCAACATTGGTGCCCTCACCACACTAGTAGCTCTCCCTAACATTGGTGCCCTCACCACAATTGAACTTTAGCTTGTCTACTCTTATATATATATATATATGACAATTAGTGGAGGTGAAATATTAATTTATATAAAAGAAAATTTAATATAATGTAAGGTGAAGGTTAATTTTATTATTATTATGGTAAACCTTTTTTCTTAATTTGATATATTTCTAGTATTACTTAATTTATAAAAATTAGGTATAGTTATAGAGATATATTTCCAAATATTTTGTTATGATACAAGTTTTTTAATATTTTAACTTATTTAAAAATGGTGATTGAGGATATTAAATAAAATTTTAAAGTAAACTATCTACGAGATGTAGAATAGTTGGTGGCGGGGTATGGTTAAGACGTCCCCTAAGCTAAAAGGTCGTCGGTTCTAATCCCTCGGATACCAAAAATCTAACCATGTTAAGGGTTGGTGCGGTCCAGGTCGGGTGCGATCCCCAGGTGATTTTGACGGCTTAGATGCCCCTGGTTCGTGGTTACTTAGCCAATGGAAACCTTGCTAGTTAGGGGGTTCCAGCACTTTGCTAACAATTTTTTTTTTAAAGTAAACTAAGTAATTTGTTTTCTTGAGATTTAATAAACCAAAGTTGATCTCATTGCAGTAGTCATTAATAGTCACCATCATCACTACCACCAAAAATATTATTATTATTATTACTACTTTACTTTTAATTATGTAAAACATTATATTAAACCAATATACAAAAATGCATGTTATAGTCTCTTAAATACTACGCCTTAGAATTTAATATGGAGTCATTTTTATTATTGTATTTATATATACCAAATTTACTATATTTTATATTTTTTCTTTAATTTAGTTTCGAAATAATTAATATATATAGAGATTCTTTTTTATAAAAAAAATTCTTTTATTTATTCTTTCTGGCTTTGGCTTTTCCTGAATTAGGTTCACTTAGCTCTCTGTTTGTGACTGTATGGTTTGGGTTATGTTGACAACAAAATGAAAGATACAATTAAAACAAAGTAACAAAGACATATAGTGACATTTAATCATATTGCCAAGAGAATGGTGAAAAACATTGTATAAAAACATTATGGGGTTTACTAAATAGATAATATTATTTCACACAAGTTTTTATTGAGATTTAACACTTTAAAACATAGAAGAAATATATTTCCTAGTATATATGGTTAAGGGGCATTTTTAATATATTAACAAAATATAGGGCAAAGTTTATAATTATGTAGTTAAGGTGTTGAATAGAGTATTGTGAGGTTTGAATAGGTAGTGAATCTAACTATGTGTGAATTCAAATTAGCGCTTGAATGAGTATGATCTATGTATAAAGGTGGAGAAAATATCATTGTGTTTGCAATCAGACCAATATTTGAATAGGTATGATATGTGATGGAAGGTGGAGTGAAGTCGATTGGAATGATTGTGTATGAAGTCAACCTATGTTCGTGGGGTTGTTCCCCATCCTGGAATATCTGCTCTCACTGAGATTTCATATTTCACCCAACAAGCTTTCTAGGGATTGTATAAATTGTGTCATGTCACCATACTGAAGGTAAAAATTAAAAAAAGGGTCTTAAAAATGTCATGGAAAAATGTATACCCAAGATATATAATGAAAGTACATGTTTTTTATTATAAAGGTGTGTTGGGAGGGGGTTCAACAAAAGGAATTTTGTAAGCATTCATTAATTTTTAGTGAAATTAGGGGTATGATTTAATAATCCTATCAACATATGTGCTATATCATAGGTTCACTGAGTGGACCCCCTTAGAAATACATTAGCACCAAATGAGGGTAATGATCCTTTGAAGGTGCATTTAAGGTGCCCATTCACAAAAAAATCCTTAGAAAGGGACTAAAACTACATTTTTTTGCCAAAGAGAAAATTGTCATGTTTATTCAAACATTGAATGGAATTTACCTTGACCATGTGCATAGTGCACCTACATAATTACTGTCGTACATTCATTTTTATCACATTGAAAAATAATCCTCAATCTCACCAACTCCTTATTGAAATTAGAGTGGTCATATTCATGAACTATCTTCATACTCATGATGGGGATTCATTTAAAACTACAACCCTTGAGGGGGTGAGCTTGGTACTCTTACCAAGTATTTTCTATCCTTTGAGGGGATATTTGATTCCTCAATTTGCACTTTTGTACAAGCGTTGATATCCTTTGTTGTAACTTTTATTTGTCGATGTTATGCCTTCTAATCAACTTCATCATCCAAGAATGGTTTCTCATGTGATTGCCAACTTTATTATTTTGGTTTGTGGCCTTTTTTCCTTTTTGGGCGAACTTGCACTTGAAAACAAGAACCTTGAAAATCCCATTTGTTGGTAGACCCGACACACAAAGTTGTAGTCTCATTATCCAAAGCCTCAATTCATTGAGAATTTTCCCTTGTAGTATCATAATGACTGGTAAACCGTGGATAATGTTAATCTCAACACATATCCAAGGATATGTAAATAAATCCAATTAATCCAATAAAGTTCTGTTTTAAAATATCCACCCAAAGTATTCCTAATATCTCCAAAAACCGAGAAATCCCTAAAGTTTAAGGGTCGATTTAGGAGACAAACTCAAACTAGCATTTTTAGTAACCTACATATTCATAATGTCAATATTTGGAAACCATAGGGTAAGGAAAAAGACCAAATCTTCCCCATTATCAAAGAGTCTCTTAAAAAAATTCTCATAATCAACAAAGTTTGAAAATTAAGCAACAGAGAAACATTTTTGTGTATAGATGTACCTCATAGTACTTTCTCTATGTGGCTTAAATTCAATGGTTCAAATTTAATGTAGAAGACCAAACACCATTAAATATGCAAAGTGATATAAATAATTCATAAAATGAAAGTAGGTTTGTAACCTCTAGCTCAGAGATCTCTCACATTTACACCTCTTCTTATATCTCCACAATATATAAAAACTACATTCTATAGCAATGCCAAGGCCAAAGAAACAAAAACTATGTTATCAAAGCCTTAACCTTAACATCAAGCTTGTGCACGCTAAGTTCATCGAAGCTAAGTTGTTCTAAATACAATTTTCCTAATACTATAATCATTAAAAACTTTCCTTAGACATTAATTTATTTTTATTTTTTTCCTTTAACTTTAGAAAATAAAATTTACAACTAAATTCTTTAAACACCACCATTATGAAAGCCTCATAAATTATATTGAAAATTCAAACCCAAAAACTACCCATATCAAAATTGGTTGTGAAATGTCCTACACAATCTCACACAAAAAAAAAAACCATTTTTTAATGAAAAAAAAAATTCCAACCAAAATCATTATTATAATATCATCACCATTATGACATACAATGAAGCTGCCAAACCACCAAATAGGAAACTTCATTTGTAATCATGATCATAGAACCATTCAATTAACATTTGCTAGAACTCAAATTACACGTTTCTATGAGACCTTGCACGGGCATAAGATCTTTATGTCCGCTACTCTAATAGAGGTATTACTTTATCACACTTGTTATACTTCGGGAAGAGCAAACGGTGCTCGTTTCTAGGGCTTTCAACCCATTATCGTTTCGGTAAACTAAAACCCTTTCATATATATAAAGTTGGCAAGATGCCTAAAATCAGTATACCATGATTAACTTTAGTCAAATACATCTATTATTTAATTGCTTAGTCAAATACATCTATTATTTAATTGCTTGTGCACGTGCAATCCATATATATTTTTGCACATTTATACACGAAATGTTGACAAGTTAGAAAAAATGAGTTATAACGATATCGAACTTATCATTTACATACCAATTATAACTTATAAGTACACTTTAAATCCAACACGAGAAGTTTATTAAAAAAAAAAACTAGCAAATGACTATTGAGTGATAGCCTTGAATTATGCTCACCCACCATTGATAGGGATGGAAAAGACATTAAGAGTATAAAGTTGAAGGATAAGACATATAACTAAGGTCGGTCAAATTTACCTTTTTCATATCTAGACATTTAGAACCTCAAATTTACACAATTACTTTTGATCATGTTAAAAAGAATAAAAAATATATATTATAATGTAATTAATTAAAAAAAAATTATAATGAAATGTTTTTTTTTAATTATGGGAACAATAACTTTTCAAGAAGTTGATAAGTGAGTGACTTAGCAGGGGTCGAGATGTCTCAAAGCTCATCGGATGAGCTTTCATCTCAAGGGTTACCTACCTTTTAAGCCTTGTCATAATTGGTCAATGAGCATATGTTCTTAACCATTAAGTCTACTCAAATGCGAGTTTTTATCTCAAAGGTTACCTACCCTTTAAACCTTGTCACATTAGACCAATGAACACATATTCTTAACCATTAAGCCTACTCAAACACTGTGAAAAAAATTATAATAAAATGTTATCCACATGTAATGATGGTTGCCCAAGACCTAATATTCCAATCTCAACCAATATGGTTAACTCAGCTTGCGTTAGTGGCAAGTCCCTATAGGAACATACAACCTAATATTCCCAATGGACGGTGTCACTTTAACTAATGTGGTTAACTCATGGCAAGGCCCTATAAGGGGAGGTGTGTCCTTGTAAGGAACTAAACATGACGTGTTGCCTAGGGTTGTGATTTGAAAAAGTTACCTTTATTTTTTTTAATATATATGATGTACGAAATGATGTTGGTCGGTTTTACAAACTTTGCCACCTTGAATGTCCAAGTTATAATTAGTTCCTCACTCATTGAGTTTGTCTTATTCAAATCTCTAAAAGAGATGGCTCTATAGTTGTTCTTGTCTTAGAATTTTAATACAGACAATATCCCAAGTTAGAAGACAACAAGAACTTTATATAGCACTCACTTATCTAGGGGTGTAAAAGTCTCCCATGAAAATTAGATGAAGTGACAAGGCAACCACCAGATTTATTAAAAATGGTATTTAAATGGAGCCTTGAAGTAGACATTCATGTTAAAACATCTTTCCATAACAACAAAGTAATTTGGAAAAAATAAAATTAGGAGAAAGTAACTATGTGGGGACATCATAGATAAGATAGCAAGGGCATAAAAATTAAACGTGTTGGAAAGATGGGAGGGGCGTGAAAAGACAGGTGGCCCCTCCAAATAAAGGAAAAAGAAAAACAAACCAAAAAAGGGTGGGGGCAACCGACATCTTTTTCGTTCAATTTAACATTACTCTATTTTCGTTAGAAAACCGATTAAAAGATACTACCTACACTCTATACCTTCCATCACATTAAAAAATAATCTCAGTTTTTTATAATATTAATCACGGTTCATTTTCTAAATATTAATCATGTTTTTTCTTTTTAATGTGAAGCATTATTTTAATCAAGAGTTCAAAAACCTTAACTTCTTATCAATATGACTCTTACATTTGATTCTTTTCAAACAAGGTAAAAACATTTAATTTCATTACTTCTTCGTTAAAATTTTAATTATTTTTAATAGGTTAAACATCTTTTCACGTATAATTCATTTATTATTTTTAACAGGTTAAACATCAATTTTATATTTATTTAATTTTGAATTATTTGATAGGTTAAACATCTATTCATAAATAATTTTATATTCTTTAGATTTCAACTTAGATTCTTTATACTGTAAACAAAGAGAAAAACATTTTCCTTGTAAACACAATTCTATGTCTACTCAAATTTTAAAATTTTTAACTTGTACTGTTTCCATAGCTTCTCCACCTACTACCGAGTAACACTAAACAGCAAAAGTTGGTCGCTGGTTTTGTTTTCTTTGATGATTAAGAGATACCCTCTGGTCAGCAATTTCTGAAGAACCCAGATAAATCTAAAATCTGAGCGTATATTATTAGAGAGAGATTATAATATTAAAAATGGATTATTGGGTTAACGCGCTTTGGATTCATGGTAATGAGAATGTATGCGACGGTTTCAATAAATTAAGAGAATGAGCGACCAGAGAGAGAGGGGAGAGGGGAAAGGGAGAATAAACATAGAGCCTCGGCCGCGCAAGCTGCAAGTAGAGCTTGAACAGAAGCTGGGTCCATTGAGATTACTGGGAAACATGTGCCACACACAGAAAGATAGACCAAGCAGAAATTGGATTAGGCCTGAGAATCGTTTGAATAATCCTATATTGATGCAAAATACGAGAATTTCTACAGAAAACAGGCAATTTTTGGTAGTAGGCAGCAGTGGATTCATGCAGCCTGGAGTCGAAACTGAGTCTGGAAATAAAAACAAAGAAGTCATGTTGATGAATAATAGTACTACGAATGCCATTGCTGGAACTCATTGTGACCCAAAGAACTGGACTATGGCGCAAATGGGGTCCATGGAAAGCAGTTCTGGGCATCACAGTGCAAAGGTTTCAAGCGATAATAACATGGGTAACCAGCTGGGGGATTCGAATGAAGAAGTTGAAAATTCTGTAGATGGGGTGCAATCTAGGCTGTGTGCCAGAGGCCATTGGAGGCCAGCTGAGGATGCGAAGCTCAAGGAATTGGTGTCACAATATGGACCCCAGAACTGGAACCTTATAGCAGAAAAGCTTGAAGGAAGATCAGGTACTGGTTGGGTTCGTTATGTGGTCTGGGTTTGTGTTTGCACAGCCATTGTGTTTTTTAAGAGTTTTTTTGTTTTTGTTTCTTCCCTTTTGCTGGTGTTGCAGGAAAGAGTTGCAGGCTTCGTTGGTTTAATCAGCTGGACCCGAGAATTAATCGAAGGCCTTTCAGTGAAGAAGACGAGGAGAAGCTGCTAGCAGCCCATCGTTTATATGGGAATAAATGGGCCATGATCGCTCGTTTATTCCCTGGGAGAACTGATAACGCTGTGAAAAACCATTGGCATGTAATCATGGCCAGGAGGTATAGAGAGCAATCCAGTGCTTTTGGGAGAAGGAAATTGCCTCAAGTGCATAGAAGAGAGAAACGTGTATGCACTGAGGAAGAAGAGACGAGGACGGGTAGCCCTAACTTGTGGGTTGATAAATTTAGCTCTCTCAAATCTGCTCATGATGTAATTCTCCAAAGAGGGTCTGTTTGTAAGAGCCAGATTCTGGGAGAAAATGCATCGTGTGTTACTGTTTTTGGTGGTTCTAGG
Source organism: Pseudotsuga menziesii (assembly GCA_001517045.1). NCBI lineage: Eukaryota > Viridiplantae > Streptophyta > Pinopsida > Pinales > Pinaceae > Pseudotsuga > Pseudotsuga menziesii. The sequence goes on from LPNX011062936.1 coordinate 306,167, forward strand.
GTTCATGATGATGAACGGAATAGAAGTTTTGATAGATTAATCCCACATAGAATCGGTGCAGCTGCCATTGCTCATCAACAACAACAGCAGCAGCAACAGCAGAGAAGTTATATAAGCAGCTTTGATGCAGTTCAATCCAGGATTTTCTTTGAAGGTAAGTGTGAAAAAACCATTTTTTTCTCTTTAGGGTTGATCATTGAGAATCATAAAATGCACCAGGAGGGTAGTTTCTATTTGCCCAAATCCTATATTTGTGTTGGTTTTTTATGAATCAGATGGGTTTTAGGTTAGTTTTATGTATGATAAATTTGGTTTCGGGCTTGGGTTTTTCATGAGCTGCGGCCAAGATCATTTTGTTTTTGTTCCTAGTGTTTTTTTTGTGTGTGGATTTTATCAAGGTTGTTGCTGCTAGCAGATTCTAATTGATAGGGTGGTTGTTCAGGTTCCAGGGAGATGAAGATGAATAACAACTATAATAAGGCTGTGGATTTGTTAGGCGGCAATGTGGACAATTATCATGTATTGGTCTCACAGATGGAAGGAGAATCGTCTTCCCCTAGCCAGCTGACAACTGATTCCTGTGCTGCAGTGAGTTTATTGCAAGGTGCTTTTGCAAGTAATTCCAAGAGATCTTCGCTTGTTAATACAAATTTTAGCCTTGGTCATCAGCAGCAGCAGGATGTTGTACAGTATTGTTACTCAGATTCCAGTGCATCTGATCAGTTATCTGCTGTGGAGGTTTCTTATGCTGATAACACATCGACTGCTGGTAATAATAACAACTTAATGGCGACGAGATCTCTGGTTTTCGAGGAGGAGGAAGCGGAGAATGAATTCAAGAGGTCAAATGCTGGTTTCATCGATTTTCTGGGAGTAGGGACAGCATGAAATAATTTATTACCATCCAGGGTTATATTTCATGGGGTCATTTATTATTCAAACTTCTTGTTTGACGACTGCATTGATGTTGTCTGAAGAGGCGTTTAAAAGAGAGAGCTGGTTCCGTTACCGCCATTGGAGATAGCAAAAGATTTGTGTACAGAGAAAATCAATATGGAGAAACAAAAAAATCAGCACCATCATCATCATTTACAGATTTTGTCCACAAGTGGTGATGAAACCATCACTTCTGCTTCTGCTTCTGCTGCTACTGCCTGTGTATATTACAGTCCAGTAATAATTCCAAGTATCGATATGGAAAAACGAAATATTTTAGCAAATCCACTTGTACCGGATATATCATCACATCTCTCTTTTTAAGGGATCGTGATTAACAGTCTGACAGAGCTTGCATTATCGATATAATAGTTCTCGCAAAAATATATTATATATAGCCTATATCAGTTTGTTTTTTTTCATATATGGTGATTACATTCTGTAGACGAATCCCCCAACTTCAGAACGAAAAGATTTTAATTCAGAGATGGAAATTGCATGACACAAGCACAACCACCAGTACTCGGTACATTTTGTACATTTATTTGTATCATAGCAAGGTCTGCATTGCCTTTCTGTTCAATGCTTCAGTTAATTCAGCACAGATATCAGTACACTATTTCAACAAAAAGACGCCCGAATACATACTTTCCAATTGTACAATCTGTAAGCGAGATGCTTGTGGTTGTAGTACAAGTTGGTTATTTTGCCTTTTGTAATAATAATACATCATACATATATTGTACATATAAATCCCTGCTGTGCTGCGTGGATTATCAACAACCCCAAACTCAATTTCCAGCAATACTGGTATTCGTTCCCTGGATACTCACAACAACAACCCTTATTTTACAAAATTCTGTGCATCAAAACCTGAAAAAATACCAACAACACAGTCCTCAAACTATCATGGATCCACCTGAGGATTGATTGATTAAAGTCTGTGATCCTGAGATTCCACTGCCATCAGTAAAGTGGCCAGTGAATGCAGAATGTCTATAGACACAACCAACCACTTAGTTAATGGATCCATTATCTCAGGACCCGAGGATTGATTAAAAGTCTGTGATGCTGAGACTCCACCACCACAAGTAAAGTGGCTAAAGTGGCTAGGCAGAATGCCTATAGACACAACCAACCACTTAGTTAATGGATCCATTATCTCAGAACCCGAGGATTGATTAAAAGTCTGTGATGCTGAGACTCCACCACCACAAGAAAAGTGGCCACTGGCCAGTGAATGCAGAATGCCTATAGACACAACCAACCACTTAGTTAATGGATCCATTATCTCAGCCCCTGAGAATTGATTAAAAGTCTGTGATCTTGAGACTCCACCACCGCAAGTAAAGTGGCAGTGGCCAGTGAATGCAGAATGCCTATAGACACAACCAACCACTTAGTTAATGGATCCATTATCTCAGTACCTGATAATTGATTAAAAGTCTGTGATCCACCACCACAAGTAAAGTGGCCAGTGAATGCCTAATGCTGATAGACACAACCAAGAACTTAGTTTTGTAAAGATAGCTTCACCATCACAAGTATCACTTTTTAAGTGAAACTTATTTAAATCTTAATCAATATGTATTTAAGCATTGCAAGATACAACCACCATGAAATGAATTCTTGCTGTAGACTTTTACACTTGGTTAATCTTATTGATCCGCTCAAAAAGGATTAATCATATTGATGAGTTGAAGCAAATCCAAAATCTCAAATAATATCTAAATACCTATGGCCATAATATTTGTATCAATTTTTAGGACATATTTTATCTCAGATATTCTAAACTGGAGATGGTATGCTTGCAATTTTCAGGACATAAAGAAGTATTCTATCTCATATATTCTAAACTGGAGATGGTAGAAAAGCTGAAGAAAGAAAGAAGCTTGATCTATTCATGTCTTTTTTTCTGAACTGGTTAGGTTGGGATTGTAGATAGGACAGACGGACTGACTTGGTGCCACTGAGAATGAGATTCTTTGGGTACGAGAAAGCTGACTCGTACCGGCATTGATACAGAAGAAGAGAAAGTAGGGGCACGATAGGCATGGTGGGTTGTTACGTACGAGAAAGCAGCGATTTTTGTTTAGGCTTAAGATGTGCAATTAGGTATGTGTATATGTAGGCCTACGTGCCTCATAAAATCAGACCGAGACGGATGTTACATCTCTGGTCTGTTCTTGTTTTTTTTAATTGATGCCTGCAGTGATATCTCGTCCCAATGCATGAATGACGGTTGTCATGGAGTATAGTTGAAGCCTGAGGCCTCTGGCTGTACATATTCTACCAAAGATAGGATCCCCTCTGGGTGAAAAAGGCATTATGGGTTGAAAGGATTGATTGTTATGGGATAATTCCAATGCGCAGCAGAGAATTCATGGCTGAAAAGGAGCTTTTCCGTGAGCTAATAATATGTTTGTACCGAAACTTCCTGCCATCATCCACTTTCAATATTTTAAAAACACGAGCATTGTTCACCGTGTGCAAAAACCAGATTTTCCACACTGTTAAGAAGCGGTTTGAACTCAGGAAGATAAAACCAGATTGCTAAACATGGCAAAACCGTAACAGATAAAACCAGATTTTCCACACTGTTAAGCGGTTTGAACTCAGGAAGATAAAACCAGATTACTAAATATAGCAAAACCGTAACAGCAAAACCACATATGAGACGGCGCGGCGTTGAATCTGTGCTTCTTGGTCTGACGTCTCGAAGCTGAAAACCACTACCGGATTTATATATATAATATTTGCAATATTCCAACGGATCGCTGAAGGTGCATCCCCTCTCTCTCTGTAGAGGTAGATTTTGATCTTGGATTTAAAATGGGTCAACATCTTTGGTGTGATTTCAATGTTGTTTTTACATCTCCACCATCCTTTTCAAAGACCATAGATTCCTTTACACTGATTAAAAATAAAGATCATATTTAGATGCCATATGTAAGGTCCTTAATCATGAATGCTTTATTTAAGTTACAAAATAACTTTTAGACCAAATCCCTCATCATTACATTGCAGCAAATTTCTTCATTCCCTCTGAAATATTTCGGGAATATATATATAAAAGAACATTGTGTAATGGAGTGGTTGAAAAATTATTATTATTTTGACCACATGTATTTTTACCAAAGACTTATTCTTTCCTTTTATGTAAATTGAACTAGGTTCAATGGTAATAGAATCTTACTAAACATTCAATTAAAATACATCTAATTTACATTATATTCATGTGTACATAATTTATGATAAAAAAATTTATTACTGAGTTTTTAATTAAAACTCTCGTAAATATGAAATGTGATTTATAAAATTATTTACAGAAAGAACAATATCAAAATAAATAAAATGAAAAAAAGGGAGTAAGTTAATTTTTTTAATATCTTTATTATTTTTATTAGTTTTTTTTTATATATTGTTAATTTATAGATATTATTTTCAATTACTTATTTATTTTATATCTTCAAATTATATATAGTGATTTAATTATATACCATTTAAGTGGGCTTAATAGTTAAAAAGTATTATGATCTTAAAAATATATTATTATTAATATTAATGGAATCTTAATTTATGATAAACTTAGAGATTCCTTTATCTTATTGGTATTAATCTTCATCTTTCAAATGATCTTCTCAATGCATCTTACTTTCATGATGCTTTGTCATGATGATAAATAAACATGAAGACAAAGCTTCACATGATCTTCAAATTAGATTGTTGTTATAATTAATGAAATCTTAATGCACATAATTTAGGGTAGACTTGGCTAAAATGTTAGGTAATCTTCATCTTTCAAATTGTCTTCTCAATGCATCTTACTTTCATGATGTTGTTGAGTATGATGAGAAGCCTTATGTTGATTTATGGTTACATCCAAGTTTATGGTTTGAAATATTCTTTTTTTTTGTCTTTTTAAAAACATGACCTAGCTTACTCATAAATGATGGTTTTCATGGGTTTGGTTCATATATGATTTATGTATATTCATAAATGATGGTTTTCATGGGTTTGGTTCATATATGATTTGTATATTCATAAAATAAGGGTTTTCATGGGTTTGGTTTATATATGATTTATGTATATTGTATGTGCTTATTATGCCTATTAGGTTTATTGTCCATGCACATATGTACACTTGTGAAGGATGAGTTATTTATTTATAACCATATATTAAGTCACAAAGGATTTAAGGTGTATTTAGGGAAACTTTTAAGGATTTATAATTTTCTCAAAGTGTAAAAACCTTGGCAAATCTTTCTAATTCTAAAATTTGTAATAATAAATGTTTGATGATTTCCTTTTTAAAATATTCAAGTTTCTAAGCACTTTATGTTGATGAAATTGTCATTGATGCCAACATGGACTTGCAATGGCCCCACAGGTTGTCATTGATGCCACCAAGTCCCTCTTGCAATGCACATGTATGGATGATCCCAGTACCCTCACATCCAGTGCCTTGGAGCCCATACAGAGATGGGTTGTGCCTTAAAGCACCTTGTACCCAGTTGACAAGGTCCTTGTACCCACAAGGTTGGATCTTGGAGCCACCACCTTGTTGACGATGTTGAAGACCCCGTTGATGATGTTGAAGACCTTGGAGATGGTGCTGAAGCCCTTGTAGATGATGGAGAAGCCCTAGATGGGTTGGAGAAGCATTAATGACCCACCCTGTGGTCATTCATGCTCTGATGGTGTCATGGTACCCTAGGAGAAGGTTTGGTAATCCCACAGGTGATGTCATGTTGGATCTTGACCCTTGGAGGTCCTCTTGTGTGGTCGAGGTGGTTGAAGAATCCCATGAAGCCCCTTGGCATGTTAAGATGGCATTTGGAACACCATATGGGCCAAATGACCCATTTTGTGGTCATTTGTGGTTGTGAAGCCCACACACTGGATATATGCCACCTAATGAAGACCTTGATGCCTTTCGAAGTCTATGAAGTATCCTACTTGATGAAGAAGCCCTCGAAGAAGTGCTTAGACCCACAAGTTGGTCATACACATGATGCCCCTTAGTTGACATGTTGAATCCCTAGGAATGTTGAAGATGACCTTGTATGGTTCTTGACATGGAACCCATGAACATGCCCTTGCTTATTAAAGAAGATCACCTTGAAGATGAGGCGTTGATAATATGGAACCCATGGTCATACTCTTGCATATAGAATGATGGCACATTGCACATGGCATGCCCTTGGAATCCCTAGTGGCTTGATGCAATCCTTAAATGGTAAAATGGAGGACACACTTGCTTATGATGTCTACAACTAACCCTAACATTGACTATTTTGTGGTGACCTAAGTGGATTGTGGACAAACATGGAGCATACATTTACTTTATGTTGACCATTGAAATGGTAAGAGGAAAGGGCAACAAAAATAAAATAATAAATAAAATTTAAATTCAAATTAAAAATAAAAATACTTACCTTTGTGAATTCGGCCAACATGAAGGTTGTCCAATTTGAATGTGTATATCAACACATCACTCTCACACTCCATTTACAACCAACGAATGAAAGAGTAGAAGAGCTTGCAACTAAGGTTGACTGAGGCACTTTGCTCAAGGAATTTCATGGAGCAACAATTTTTTTTTGGGGTCTTTACCCATGCAATCCAACGAAGAGATGATCGAGGTAGCTCACTGGGATGAGGAGTATACCAATACAAGGTCTGAAGAGAATTGGCAATGGTTTTTGGATGTTTTTTTTGAATCCCTAAATGAGCCAACAATCTAAATTTCCTCTTCTTACAACAACAGAGACCCAAATTATTTTCCACAGAGAAGGAGCATCTCCTTTGGGGCTAATCTTCATGTTTTGATGCTAGGAAAACAATCCGAGTTCATTGTTTGCTTGAGTACTCAGAAGATTTTGGATGGTGTTCACTGCTACATGGTTAACAACTTAACACATACCTTGATTACACAACTGTCATACAGTCCGGCCTCCAAATTTGTGTGATTGAGCTATCCGAATTTTGGAGGTTTTTGTTGATGATCTTGCTCACAAACAGACCCGAATTTCAATCATGGTGCTGATCCCTAAATTCAGAGATAAGGCAGCAGTCAAGCATGCACAGACTCTAGTTCTTTTTGATGGTACAGTAGACTGTATTGGGAGAAGTCATCCTCAGTTTTGAATTTGAAGCAGTGAAAGTGTTGTGAAGTAAATTCTTATACATTCACTGTCATCTAGAACTCAGGATATCCACAATGAGCAACAGTAAGAGGATACAGTACAAGATTGACATACTCAGTTAATGGACAAGTGAATGTACGATGATATACAAAGATATACATTGAATTATATAGTGGTCATGAAACAACACTTGAGGTTGAAGATGCTATGATTATGCAATACAAACAATAGTTTGTATACAATGGTACATACTGTGGTATATGTACAATGAGGTATGTATATGTATATTCCATGATGATGCGTTCTCCTTTATGATGTACTGTATATGCCCTAGTTCTATGTGAAACTCTCAGTCCATTCTTTTTTATTGAAGTCTTGAACTGTTGAAGTATAGTGGAGCATGTATACTTGTATACGGATAAAGAATACAATTAAGTATACAATAGTGGTGTATGAGTGGATTAAGTAAAGTATACAGTAGTATATTTATATGTACAATGAAGTACAATTACAATGATGAAACAATGATATTCTATTATGATTCCTATAATGCATGATGATGATGACCCGTTGATGATAATGATGCTTGAGCAGCATAAGAGCAGACTAGATGATGGACATATATTTGTGATGCTATACAATTGCATGAGTAGTAGTTTGTGCAGTAAAACATTTATGTATACTTACATGTTGTATACCTACACTCCATGATGATGCATGCTATTGATATGATGCTGATGATGCCTTGAACACTATAATGCATACCCTATGCTGATGTTGCAGACCTTGATGATTTGATGACATGTTCAGATCCCGATGTTTCAGACCTTGATAACGATGATGATGCATACTTTGTGATACTCTTGATGATGATGTGTACATGAGAAAATTGACTAGCTTGATCAATAGTATTGATGTGCATACCTTTGATGAGAAGAGAATATTGACCAACAATGTTGATGAGTAGATTGCAAAGTTGATGAGCAGAGAAGATTGAACATCGGTGTTGATGAGCAGATTGCAAAGTTGATGAGCATAGCATATTGACCAGTAGTGATTGATGAGTAGAGTTCGATGTGCAGAGGTACATGAGAAGAGATTGATGCAAGCTAAGTATTGCACTTGAGGATTGGACTCCTCAAACTTGTCTTAGTTGGAGAAAAAAAAACGAGGTTGGGTCCTATTACAAGAGTTGGTGCTCTTTTCATCAGTTGGTGTTGATTGTAATAAAAAAGATTGTAGTCTTCCATTACCATAAATAAATATCAAAATTACATATATTCTTGTGTCTCTCTTGATGTGATGATTGTACTTATGACTCATGGTTAATTTCACTGATGCAAATGATTATGTGAGTCATAACACACTGCTTGATATACTCTAATTAATTAAAATAAGGTAAAAATGTTTAAATTTATCACACATTGATTCACCCCCCTCTCAGTGTGGCCATTGTGTCCAACACTTCATATAGTTTTTGGATATTTTTGGTGATTTTTAGAGTAAAAAAAATGATCCCATTGTTGATGTATTTGTAACTTCAGAATGTATTCACTTGTATATTTTATATTGTATTTCATTGTACCCTGACGAAGATGTTTGTTCCTCTGATTGAGAGAGCCATTAATATAATAAAGTCATGTAAAGTCATTGAGGTTAACCCTCTGTTGTAAGTCGGGGAAATAGTCCCCATAGTTGAGGGCTATTCGGGTTATCAGACTCTCCTAGAGAAGTCGACCCCGTAAAGTAAATGTCAAGTGGAAAACAAGTATAAATAGAGAGTGAGACTCTCTATTTGAAACACACACTCACTCAACTATAGCGCATGAGTGAGAGAAGAGGAGCTCGCACAAGTGAGAGAGGGAACAACTGTCGGAGATCATCTTTGTGTTTTTGGGTTTTACTTTTGCAATTGGTGCTCATTCTATCTCTGAGGAAATTGCGGGGTTTTTTCCTTTATGGTTTCCCCGAGGAAAACTCTTTGTGTCTCTTGTCTCTTGTGATTATTGTTGTGCATGTTATTCTCTCAGATAAGATCCTCAATCATATTGATTAAATGATAAAAATCAAACATGGTATCAGAGCTAACCTGAGAAGAAGACATTGTGCAGCTGCAGAAGCTAGGGATTCTTATTTTTTGGGTCTCTCTCCATAGATCATCAGAAAAAGGAGGCTAGATTGACTCTCCATTGAAGGGTGCATATTTTTGTCGAAGTAGAATCTGATTCTGAGCATTTTTATTTTTTGACCTACCACTATTGCGAGAAATTAGGTCTTTTCACAGAAGTGAAATTTTTGAGTGAGCCCAGCATAGGATTGCTCTCCTCAAAATCGAAGTGTAGAGACCAAGATCGAAGTTTTTGGTTGGGTATAAATCTAGGAAAGTCAAACCCTAATTTTCCCCTAAACCAGAAAACCGGCACTGCAGAAGATCAACTCCAGATCGAGTTCAGGCATCTCAAATTGGTAAGATCTAAATCTTTTGTATTTCCATTTGAGGTTTTCAATTAAGATGTCTCATCACACTGAGCTTGATGAAAAGCTTGAAGGAGCTGAAAAATTCCGAGCATGGAAGTATAGGATCTTGCTAGTTCTTGAAGAAAATGAATTGGACACCTACATAAGTGGACAAGTTCCATTTCCAAAGGAAGATGAGGCTAAAGCCTTACATAATAATAACTTGGTCAAGTCCAAGAGGATTATTGCTGATTCTATCAAGGATCACCTTATGCCACAGGTGTCTTCCCTAAAGACACATAAAGAGATGTTTGATTCCTTGACCAAGCTATTTGAAGGGAAGAATATAAATTGGAAGATGACTTTGAGAAACCAGTTGAAGAATGTAAAAATCCAGAATCCAAAGACCATACATTCATACTTTACAAGGGTCTCTCAAATCAAAGAACAACTTGAAGAGGTAGAAGAAGAAGTAGAGAATGGAGAAATTGTGATGACCACCTTGAATGGTCTCCCTAGGTCACGTGACTCCTTCATTCAAGGGATTTGTGCTACAAGAAAGTTAATCACTTTCAGTAGGCTGTGGGAGGAATTCTCACAAGAGGAAGCTCATATGGTAGCTCGAGAAAAAAAGATGGGAAGTGAATATCAAGCTCTCACAACACACACCAAGAAATTCAGAAAGGACCACCATCATCCCAAAGGTAAGCATTCTCACAAGAAATATATCCCTAGAATATATAGCAAAGATCTATCTAAACTCAGATGCTATACTTGTGATGAAAAAGGACACTTTGCCAAAGATTGTCCCAGAAATAGAGGTAGCTCCCACAAGAAGAAGGACATCAAAAGAAAAAATCATGCTCACACTGCAGAGGATGATGAACCTCCCAGGAAGAGAGTCAAATAAGAAAGTGAAGAATCTTCAAGTGATGAAGAGTATGTTTTGATTTCTGCCCTCACGGAGACTATTACACATGGGAGCAATGATTGGCTCATAGATAGTGGGGATTCCAAACATATGATGGGATTCAAAGAATCCTTTGTGAAACTATCTGAACATGAGTCACCCCACAAAGTAAAACTTGGGGATGACTACCAATATCCCACAAAAGGTAGTGGTGAGTCCTCCTATAAGCTAGACTCTGGAAAATCTATGAAGATGAAAGATGTCTTGTTTGTACTAGGACTAAAGAAGAATCTTCTCTCCATATTTGCATTGGATTCAAAAGGTATGAGGGTTTCATTTGTAGATGGCCAAGTCCTTATGTGGCCAAAGGGGAAGACCATAGATGATGCAATAGTGATTGGAGAGTAAGAGGGAGGCTTATACAAATTAAAGGGCCAACCAGAACAAGCCTTGGTCCATGACTCAGTAGAGCCAAGTGAACTTTGGCATAGAAGGCTTGTACATGTGCACTATAGGGCACTACCACTTGCAAGAAAAGCCGTTGAAGGTCTTCTAGAAATATTGGCAAAGAATGAAGGAATTTGCAAAGGATGTGCAAAGGGAAATAACACAAAGAAAACATTTCCAAGTAGCGAGAGCAAGGCAAAACAAATCTTAGAAATCATCCACTCTGATATATGCGGTTCAATGTCATCTAGTTCATTGAGTGGGTATGTATATTATGTTTCTTTCATTGATGTTTTTTCTAGGAATACATGGATATACTTCTTGAAAAGAAAGGATGAAGTATTCTATAAATTCAAGGAATTCAAAGCCTTGATCGAGAACCACACAGAGAAGAACATCAAGACCTTTCGATCAGAAAATGGCGGATAATTCACATAAGATGAATTCAAAGAATTATGCAGAGAGTCAGGGATTAAGAGGGAGTTGACCACTCCATATAATCCACAATAGAATGGGGTTGCAGAAAGGAATAATATAACGGTTATGGAAGCAACAAGGGTAATCCTTCATGATCAAGATCTTCCTATGCATATATGAGCAGAAGCTGCTAAGACAGTTGTGTATGTACAGAATCGTACTCTGCATAGAGTACTTGAGAACAAGACACTAGAAGAAGTCTTCTCTAGTAAGAAACCAGAAGTTAGCCATCTTCGAATATTTGGTTGTTCAGTATACATACACATTCCAAAAGAAAAGAGGACGAAGTTAGATCCTTCAGGAAAGAAGGGTATATTTGTGGGATATAGTGAAATCTCTAAAGCTTACAGAATATATTTCCCAAGATTTAAGAAGATCGACATTAGCATGGATGTTACTTTTGATGAAGACTCAGCTTACAACAAATCCAGCAAGAGACCTGTTGAAGACATTGAAGAAACAAAATTACCCAGGATTCGAGATACAACTATGAACGATGCAACTCCAGAGGAATATCGAGAAATGGAAGAACCTCAGGAACCTATAGATCCACCCCAGGAGAAGAATCCTTACAAGAGGAAACCTGCATGGGTATGAGAGGCTGTCCAAGGTGTAGAGAGATACGGGGCTTTAGAAGAAATGCATAGAGAAAGGAAGAGAACTAGGTCCTACTCCAGTTATGTAGCCCTAGTATGTGACATCATTGATAAAGAACCTTCCAACTATGAAGAAGTAGCGGAAAATAAAGAATGGAAGGATTCTATGATCGAGGAGTGCCAGTAGATCATGAAGAATGATGTCTGGGATGTGGTCCCAAGACCAGAAGGGAAGTCTGTTGTAACTTCCAAATGGATCTATAATATCAAGCATGATGCAGATGGCAGCATAGGGAAATATAAAGTAAGATTTGTGGCACATGGCTTCTCCCAAAAAGAAGGGATATATTATGAGGAGAATTTTGCACTTGTAGCCAGATACACTTCCATCATTTCAGTACTTGCTTTGGCTACAATAATGAAATGGAAGATACACCAAATGGATGTCAAGACATCATTCTTGAATGGTGTAGTAGAGGAGGAAGTCTATGTGGAGCAGCCACTCGGTTTTGAGACACATGACAGGGAGAATCATGTGTGAAAATTGAAGAACGCCCTATACTGTTTGAAACAGGCACCCAAGACATGGTACAACAGAATTGACAGCTTCCTGACTGGCTTGGGATTTACCAAAAGTAAAGCAGATTCCAAACTTTACTATAAGGTTGAGGAAGGGAACCCAGTGATACTCCTACTGTATGTGGATGACCTGTTTGTGACAGGTGAGGATGGGTTGATTGCTGACATGACGAGGAAGCTTGCTGCCGAGTTAGAGATGAAAGACTTGGGTATGATGCACTACTTTCTAGGCATGGAGGTGTGGTAGTATGTAGATGGAATCTCCCTGGGATAAGGGAAGTATGCAATAGAGATCCTGAAGAGGTTCAGGATGATGGACTGTAAGGCCATGACCACACCTATGGCATCGAACCTAAAGCTATTGAGTAATGCTTCATCAGAGTCGGTTGATGCTACGATGTATCGTTAGATGATTAGGTCATTGATGTTCACGACAAACATGAGAGCAGATATTTTATTTGCTGTGAACACATTGAGCTAGTTCCTAACGGATCCGAGACATGTTCACCTGATTGCTGCAAAGTATATTTTGAGGTACCCGAAGGGTACAGTTTACTATGGGCTCAAATACGAAGCGAACCAGAAGATTAACCTGGAGGTTTATGTGGATTCAGATTGGGCAGGGAATTCCATTGATAGGAAGAGCACTTTGGGGTGTTGCTTCAGTATGGGATCAAGTGTGATCTCTTAGTTTAGCAAGAAGCAGTCTCACATGGCATTGAGTACATCCAAAGCAGAGTATGTCACAGCTTGTTCGGCTAGTTGTGAGGCAATGTGGCTAAGGAATCTACTATTTGATTTGTTTGATCTCTAGTTGGATGCTACTTATATATATTGCGACAACCAAAGTTGCGTAAAGTTGTCGAAGAACCTGGCGTTCCATGACAAGTCAAAGCACATCAAGATCAAATATCACTATATTAGGGATATGGTGTAGAGAGGAGCAGTGAAGCTCCAATATGTTGCAAGGGACGAGTAGATAGATGATGTGTTGACCAAGCTGTTATACAGAATGAAGTTTGAGTACTTCAGAGAGAAGCTTAGTGTTCATTAGATCACGGTTCCTTCCAAGGGGAAGTGATGAGTCCGAAAGCCTTTTTGACATGGTGGCAGGATTTGTTCCTCTCATGGTCAAATGTAAGCGTTGAGCCTTTCTGACATGGTGGCAGGATTGGTTCCTCCAATGGTCAAATGTAAGTGCTGAGACTTTTTGACATGGTGGTAGGATTGGTTCCTCCCATGGTCAGATGTAAGTGCTGAGCCTTTCTGATAGGGTGGCAATATTGGTTCCTCTCGTGGTCAGATGTAAATGTTGTACCTTTTTGACATGGTGGCAGGATTGGTTCCTCTCGTGGTCAGATGTAAGTGCTGAGCCTTTATGACATGGTGGCAGGATTGGTTCCTCCCATGGTCAGATGTAAGTGCTATGCCTTTCTGACATGGTGGCAAGATTGGTTCCTCCCATGGTCATATGTAAGCGTTGTTCCTTTCTGACATGGTGACAGGATTGGTTCCTCCCATGGTCAGATGTAAGCACTGTGCTTTTTTGACATGGTGGCAGGATTGGTTCCTCCCATGGTCAGATGTAAGTGATGTGCCTTTCGGACATGGTGGCAGGATTGGTTCCTCCCATGGTCAGATGTAAGTGCTGTGCCTTTATAACATGGTGGAAGGATTGGTTCCTCCCATGGTCAAATGTAAGTGCTGTTCCTTTCTGACATGGTGGTAGGATTGGTTCCTCCCATGGTCAGATGTAAGTGTTGTTCCTTTCTGACATGGTGACAGGATTGGTTCCTCCCATGGTCAGATATAAGTGCTGAAGATGTGAAGACCTATGTGGAGTCTAGAACTACATCCAACAAGGCTGGCTCTGTAGAACTTCTTATGACGAGTATAATTGAGAGATAGCACCATTTGCTCGAGATAGCGGATGATCCATCTTTAATGATGATCCAGTAAATAAGACTTGTGCTGATGAACCATGTCAAGAGAATACATTCCTAGTTAAGAGGGAGTGTTGATGTATTTGTAACTTTGGAATGTATTCACTTGCATATTTTATATTGTATCTCATCGTACCCCGGCAGATATGTTTGTTCCTCCAATCAGGAGAGTCATTAATATAATAAAGTCATGTAAAGTGATTGAGGTTAACCCTTCATTGTAAGTCGGGGAAATAGTCCCCACAGTTGAGGTGTATTAGGGTTATTAGACTCTCCTAGAGAAGTCAGCCCTGTAGAGTAAATGTCAAGTGGGCAACAATTATAAATAGAGAGTGAGACTCTCTATTTGAAACACACACTCACTCAACTATAGCTCATGAGTGAGAGAGGAGGATCTCGCACAAGTGAAAGAGAGAACAACTGTCGAAGATCATCTTTGTGTTTTTGGGTTTTACTTTTGCTATTGGTGCTCATTCTATCTCTGAGGAAGTTGCAGGGTTTTCTCCTTTATGGTTTCCCCGAGGAAAACTCTTTGCGTCTCTTGTCTCTTGTGATTATTGTTGTGCACGTTATTCTCTCAGATAAGATCCTAGATCATATTTATTAAATGATAAAAATCGAACACCCATGGAATTTGGGATAATCACCTTTGAAAAAAAGGAAAATTGATGAATCTTTTTTGAAAAAAATGGTTGAAAAATAGCCCATGGGCTACATTTTGCCCCTGAATTTTTCCTTCGGTGTATCATGTTAACGTCAAGTTACATCTAATAAGAAAATGACATAGCTATACAACCTACTTAGTTGTGTTGCACAATTTACTATTTCGTTGTGGGAATCATAACATTCTGTATGGTGGAAGTGGGGCATTGAGTGATGGAAATAAATAAATGACTGATGGATTGCGTTTATATTCAATCTAATTTAATCATGCTGTACATGTCAATATTTTCTTGAAAGCTTGCAATGAGTTTGAATTATAGAAAATATATCAAATTGACTTTTTTTAAACTAAGTGCCGGCTTTCGACATCAATGAACCATTTTTCGAGGTTGACATCAATCAACTGTTAGGGGATCTCACCAATGTTAATGAAAAGATTAAAATTATATATAATAAGATCAACGATGAGATGTAGGATAGTTAATTTTGAGAAAGCATCATCTCCATATTTTGATAAAAAATGCCTTTGTGCATAAAAAGGGTATCTAACTAAAATAATATTTTATCTTCAAAAGACCCTATATGTAGATTTTTGAAGTCTAAAAATCCAACACAATTGACATAGTTGGTTTTCGACTCCCATGGCTAGTAAGCATGCTTTAATGAGTTCTTATCAATGACGATTATACAACTTCACTGATTATGAAATATATGTTTTTGTGTTGGAATGGGGTGCCTAATTACTCAGAAATGCTATTTTGTCTACTACACACTACAATTTACAGTTTTAAGATCAAATGAGGGTAAAGAGCTTGACCTTTCTCTAGTATCACATTTATATCCTCTACCACGTCCCTAACAAAATGGTATTACATATCATAATGCTTTGTCTTCACACAAACAATTGGGTTCTTAGAGAGGAAAACGACACTATTACTATCACATTGAACCATAGTAGCTATCTGACTTAGCTTTACATTTGAACATAGTTTCATAATCCAAATAGCCTCCTTATAGGGATGAGTATATTCCATATACTCAGCCACTATAGTGAACAAAGAAACCATATCCCATTTATTGGTCATCCAACTCACGGTTCCACCAAATAGTAGAAACACATATTCATTAGTATATATTATTATATCTATGTTCCTTGCCCAATTAGAAATCCACATAACCTTGTATATCCACTAAGTGTTCCCTCCCTGAAACATCACTATGATAACAAGTGAAATATTCAAAAGTACCTCACAAATACTTGCAAACCCTCTTCACTGCAACCTGATGTTCATGTCTAGGATTAGAAAATAATCAACTCAAGACTCCCACTACTTGGGAAATGTCTGGCCTAATACAAACCACAACATACAAAAACCATGAATTGCATTTGCATATAGAATATAATCCATATCCTTCATCTCTATAGGTGTTGTAAGACACTGTTAAATTGAAAGCTTAGTTCCCACATAAATTAGAACACTCAATGGTGTGTAATTCACCATGTGAAAATGTTGCAAAACAAAGTTCACATACTTACTTTGGCTCAACCAAAGATTTATTTTCTCTCTATCTCTCGTGGTCTCCATTCCTAAGATATAGTTTGCATCCCCCAAGTATTTCATGTCAAATTTTGTTGAAATCTCAAACTTCAAATTAGAAATCATATCCTTATTGTACCAAAAAATAACATATTGTCTACATGTGCAAGAATAAAAAGGAAATGCGTACCATCATGTTTGTAATACACACAATGATCTAATTTGGATCTCAAAAATATTAATCTGAACATAAAAAAATCACGCATTTGGTACCACATTATGAGAGAATGGAGAGGGCCATACAAAGGCCTTTTTAATTTGTAAACCATGGACTCTTTACCTTTTTCAATGTAGTGCTTTGGTTGTGTTATATAGATCTTGTCCTTCAAATCACCATGTAGGAATGTCGTTTTCACATCCCTCTATTCTATCTCTAAATCAAAAGTTGTTGCTATAGATGATAGAAACCTAACAGATGTTAACTTAGAAAGTAGGGAAAAAAGTTGTTGCTACAGATGATAGACAGCCGATAGATGTTAACTTAGAAAGTAGAGAAAAAATTTCACGAAAGTCTATTCCCTCAACGTAGGAATATCCTTTCACATCCAACCTTACCTTGTACTTTTCAACACTACCATATGAATAGATCTATTTTTTTAAGACCCAATTACTTCCAACAATTTTCCATCTCCATTGCTTATTTCATAGGTTTAGGTGCATCAATGTTAGCACATAAAGAAAATATACATATAAAGATAGACATAGTATAATTATACTTGTATGGTTTTCTCCTATAGAGAGTGGACATCCTTAAAATTTGAGGTGGATTTTCCTCCTCTTTGAACCCTCTTCCTTGTTAGGTCTATCTTGAACTTTTTGTTCATTTTCTGGTTCAACTTGTCACATCCCCTCCCACCTTGGAGGAGAAACATGACTCTTCTACTCTCTCTGATACAACAATGTAGCATACCCACTACTCTGATATCCCATGATGTCCATGAACCTGGTGCCCATACACTTGACTGATATGTGGAATAATTTAAAAGTTATTACTTATTTCTCTTTAACAAAGTCATGGGTCCTGTAACATCCTTTAACATTCATTCTCAGGATTACAAACCACTGTAATAGTCAGTCTGCCCTTGAAAGATCCACTCTATAACTAGAAAGGTCACTTCCACACTGATCCTGTCCTTTCCACACTCTGCCTTCCTCCTTCCTCCTTTCGCTGCAGAACTCGGGAACTGAAAACATAATGTGCGACGGATTCATTCAAACCACTTTTCATCTTCCTCATTCCACTCTTCTACCTTCTGCTTTCAGAACTCAGGAATAAGAAACATAAATTTTAATGGAATCATTCAGCCAGATTATGCCTTCCTCCCTTCCGCCTTCCACCTTTGGAACTTAGGAACCAGAATCATAACATTTGACGGAATCATTTAGCCACATTTCGACTTCCGCCCTTCCACTTTCCGCCTTTGGAACTCAAGAATTAGAATCATAACTTTTGATGAAATCATTCAACCACATTTCTCCTTTCACCTTCTTCCTTCTGCATTCCACGAGGAAATCTCAGAAATCGGAAAGACACCATTTTTCCTTAACCTTTTTCCCATTTTTTGTCTCCCGCCTTCTGCCTTCTATTGACGGATCCTGGGCTACGGAAAACACACTTTCTGCCTTGAATTTTCGACCCTTTTTCTGGTTCCTCCTTCCTCAGGAGGATCTCGGGGTGCAAAAAACCCAACGTTCTTCCTTGTTTCAACTTTGCTCTTCTACCTCTCGCCTTCCGTAGGCAGATTCTGGCGTGTGGAAAAACTCATGTCAGATGCCTTCTGATTCTGTAACCAGGCTTCTAGTCTCCATGATCATAAGCAGAATGCATTGAAACATACAAGGCATATACATATGCAAATGCAAGAACATTTAACCATAGTAAACTCTACTGAAACCATTAGCAAGCATTCATCATATTCAATTCATTCATAAGAAAATACATTTCATAAATAAGAATAACAAAGAATACTTATCTTGAATATTAAGTTGTCCCACAACTAGCTATGTAGGTGCAGCGTTCCACCCAACCATATGCCAGTTGTGTTCATTAATATCTCAACAAAACTGCCACCCCCGAGCTGGGCATGATTTCCACAAGGAACTAGGGAACAAAAGACTCACACACACCCATATCATATCACACACAGTCAAGCCAACCTTCAGTTTGGTTTATCAGACTATCCAGCGAAGACAATAAACAATTGGGTTTATCAGGCTGCAGGAAACAAGGCCAACTAACAGATGGGTTTCACAAGCTACTCAACCAAGACATCTCACTATTGGGTTTCATAGGATATTCAGAAAATCCAAGTAACAGTTGAGTTTCACGTCTTGCACATAGTCAAGCCAACATTCACATTAAGGACTAGCCAATCCAACTAATAGATGGGTTTCACAGGCTACTCATCCAAGCCATCTCACTACTGGGTTTCACAGGATATTCAACCAAGCTAGCTAGTTGGGTTTATCAGGCTGTCCAACCAAGGATCACACATACAAGCCAATATACAATTGGGTTTCATAGGCTGTTAGCCAAGCCAATCTATGTTTGGGTTTCATAGGCTGCTAAGGAAGTGGAAAGGAATAATGGCTAAGCTAGAGGCTCATTCAAGAGCTAGGGACACCTCCATATGATTTATCTGGCCTGGAATCCATAATACCTACACACCCAACACAATGAAGCATCCCATTCTCTGCTCCACAGTCCCTTGGGCTATTCCTTCCCTTCCAGTGCTCTTCAGGGTATACATAGAATATTCACTAGCCACTCTTATATTTTCGTGAGGTTCCTCTTTGCTCCACAGTCCCTCGGGATATTCCTTCCCTTCCAGTGCTCTTCAGGGTATGCATAGAATATTCACTAGCCACTCTTATCTTTTCATGAGGTTCCTCTCTGCTCTATTTTTATCAAGCGCATTTTGCGTATCTTCCACTCCTAAGTCTTGCATACAGTTTAGACCCAAACCAGGGTGCACATCACAACACAACAAAGGGAAACATAGCAACACAGGGCTCCACTATGTAACATAGAGAAACATGGTTTCATACCACTCTGTAGTTCAGGATAACACTGTAACCAATCAACGAGGGTCTCGACAAAGGAAAATACTTGCAGAAATGCATAGCAACACCCTGCTAGCTCTTGATGCGTTTGCAAGATAGGGAAGAATTATCAATGCCTGAATAATGAATAATCCACTCACCCATAACAACCACAAAACCTTCTTGCAGCTGAGGGAAAGATGTACTAGCACACATCCCCGAGTTTACTTGTGTTAGAACCAAGAATGCGGCTTCCCATACTGCAGGTTGCAGGAAATCTGAGTCATGAAACCAATTTCCATGCCTTGCTCTTCCCAAGACATTAAATACCTCAACCACTCTTCTGGAAGAATTGAATGATTGAGTGTAGAGGACAAAAAGGTAGCTGAGGGTTTATGGGTTCCCCCATTGACGTCTAGTCTCACCCTATGGCTCAGGAGTTTGACTAACTCCCCTCTCTATTTCCTATGAAATCATGCCCCCATCTCTTTCACGTTGCTGTGCATAGCTAGTTCTGGTATTTTATTAAATTGTGTATTTACATGATATTCAAAAATGTGATGTGCTTTACTAGCACTATAACCATAGGTATCAACCTTAATCACCTATACACAAAACACCAAATCGATGGCAGGGACTTGGCCTTTAGCTCCTCACCATGATTTAAATACAATATATACATCATGTACAATTTCAATATGATGGGGTCAAAACCGGGGTGTTACATTCCCTTCCCCCTTCATTAGCATTGTCCTTAGTGCTTTACAAAATTGAACAAAATTGGATGTGGCAATTGCATGGCATCCTCTAGCTCCCACGAAGCCTCATAAGGACCGTAGTGCTTCCACTACACCTTTACTTGCTCAATGAATCAATTCCAGAGCACTGTGACCTTGCTGTGAAGGATGCACAATTGCTCGATTTGGAACTCTCCCTCAGGTTCCACCTCAATCACATCCCAATTTATCACATGGTTAGGATCATGTACATATTTCTTAATAAAAGAAACATGAAAAACATTATGAGCTCTAGTGCTAACAATAAATGCAAGTCTATATGCAACTATCCATATTCTTTCAAGCAATTCAAAAGGTCCACAATATCTAGGTGACAGCTTGGCACAACTTCCAAGCTTCAAGGAACTCTTCCTTGGCCTCACTCTAAGATAAACATGATCCCCAACACTGAACTCTCTATGCACTCTATGCTTGTCTACATAGCTTTTTTGTCTATCTTATGCTGCCTTTAGGTTCTGCCTGATCTTTGCAACCTCTTGTTCCATTTCCTTGAGAAACTACGGGCCAAGCACAATCCTATTCACTGGATTATCCCAAGTCACTGGTGTTCTACACCTTCTTCCATAAAAGGCTTCATATGGACTCATTCCCAATGATTCTTGATGTCCATTATTATATGAAAATTCTACCAAGTGTAAATAATCCTCCCACTTGGTTGGTTTGTCCATCACATACATGCAAAGCATGTCTTCAAGAACCTAATTCACTCTCTCTGTCTGTTCATCATTTTGAGGATGGTAGGAAGTGTTGAAGTTCAACTTGGTACCCAAATATGCAAACAAACCCTTCCAAAACTTGGAAGTAAACTTGGGATCCCTACCAGAGATTATTTCCTTAGGCAATCCATGCAATATGAAAATATCCTTCATGAATATTTTTGCAATGGCATCACTCTTATACGTGGAATTGACCGGTATAAAATGTGATTCCTTTGTCAACTTGTCCACCACAACCATGATGGAATCATGTTGTCTCCAAGTCATTGGAAATCCTGTAATAATATCCATGGAAATAACTTCCCACTTCCATTCTGGGACCGGAAAAGGATGCAATAACCCTGTTGGGTGTTGATGATCAACCTTCATATGCTGATATTTCATGCACCTTGAAATATACTCAACAATTTCCTTTTTCATTCCTAGCCAGAAGTAATGCTTCCTGGCTATAGCAATCGTTTTCTGATATCATGGGTGACCAGAATATGGATCTCGATGGATATCATCCATAACAATTCTCCTCAAGTATGCTACATTTGGAATATAAATTCTGTTCTTATAAGTAAGAAGTTCATATTCTTCCAATTTATATCCCTCATACTTCCTTTCAAGGCTTTGCTGCTGCAATTTGTCCTTGATCTGCACATACAATTCATCCTTAGCAGTATAACTAACAATTTGCTATCTCAAATCTGATTGGAAAATACTAAGAGATGCCACATGCATTTCATGCACCTTCCTGCTGAGTGAATCTGCCACTTTATTTTCTTTTCCTTTTATGTGTTTGATCTCAAAATCAAACTCACAAAAAAATTCCATCCATCTAGCTTTCCTAGCATTTAGAGTTGGTTGATCAAACAAGTACTTCAGACCACAATGGTCTGTCCTTAGTTCAAATTTTCTGCCCATTAAGTAATGCTTACACATCGGTGCAGGAAATTAAGGATTTCTATAGAAGAGGAATTTTTGAGTGAGCCCAACATAGGATTTATCTCCTCATCAAAATCTAATTTTAGAGATCTGGATCAATATTTTTGGTTGGGTGAAACTCTAGGAAAGTCAAACCCTAGTTTGACCCTGAGCTGGAAAAACCCTAAATATTAAAACTGATACGTTTTTGGCACATTTGCTATATATCGCGATTGGAGAAGGATCAAGAGCTAAAAATTGTAGACGTCGAATATCGAATCCTAATATACACTGTATCCAAAATTCAGCTTCAAATAATCTATATTCTAGGCGTTATGATCCCTCCACGTTAGGGTTCCATCCTCTTCCAAGATTCATCCCTAAACAGTACACTTGGGGAGAATTGCTATATCTTGGGATAACAAGGTCCAAATGAAATTTTGGAAGATGTTCCAGAAAGGGAACATAATTTAATTTCTGTGGTCTAACTTTTAGAATCAAAAGATGAAACAGTGACACATGACAGTCTGTAAAACTTCACTATTTTGAACAGTCCTGTAACAGGTCATCTTGGGAAAAGGATCATAAGTCCCAATTGGTGAAACCAATTCTGATGAAAACTATGGTGTTGGAATAGAGACATGCGAGGCTACCTTAGTAAAAAATTTTAGACATAGAGGAGCTTTAATTTCATATATAACTTAGAAATAGTATCAAGAATTTCTATAGGAGAAATTGGAAAACTAGGGCTTCTTGTTCCGGGAGCTTCCCTCCACTGTTTTCAGAAAAAGGAGTACATTGGAAAGCTCAACTTGAAGAGATATATATTTCTATCCAATCATATCTAAAATATTCTAAGTTTTGAAAATTAGGGTTTCTCTGATAAACCCTAGATCATCCAGCTCTAGAACTAGGACGGACACCTAAAATCGGTAAGATCTAATCTTTTGCTATTTCCATTTGAGGTTCTCATCAGCTTGATGATAAGATTGGTGAAGTTGACAAATTCCAAGCATGGAAGTATTTGATCTCTCTGAAGAAAATGAATTGGACACCTACATGAGTAGATAGGTTCCAGTTTTAGAGGGATATGACGCTCAAAGCCTTACACCAAAAGAACTTGGTCAAGGCCAAGAAGATCATTGCTGATTCAGTCACGGATCAACTTGTACCACAAGTGTCTTCCCTAAAGACATCGAAAGAGATGTTTGATTCCTTGACCAAGATATTTGAAGGAATCAACATACATCGAAAGATGACATTAAGAAACAAATTGAAGAGGTAAAATAAGAAGTGAAGAATGCAGAAGTGGTGATAGCCACCTTGAATGGCCTCCCAGGATCACGAGATTCATTCATACGAGGAATGTGTGCCAGAAGGAAGTGATTACTTTCAGCTGACTCTCGGAAGAAGAAGAAGCTCGACTCATAAGAAGAGAAGAAGATGGGAGCAATTGAAGATCAAGCTCTCACCATTCAAAGAAGATCCCTCAAGCAATGAGGAATATGAAGAACTCAATTCTTGAAGAACCTCTTATCCAACTTATCATTTGGATAAGAAATGATGATTTCATGAATGAAGAAGATGATGAAGCAGAATGATCAAGAAGGAGTCTACCCATGAAATAAATAAAAGATAAGTATTCAATTGTCATTTCATGATATTGTTTTGTTATGCATTTGATTATATTCAGTTGATGTGTTATGCATGATAGATTGTTTGAATTAATGACAGTATACTACTTATATGCATGTGATGGGTAAGTAGCTCATGGTGCTATACAACTCTCCATTGCTACTTATCTAGAATTAAACCTCTTTGCTGACATATTGGATTAGTGCACAATCTCAATGATGTCATGGTAGAGATGGAAGGCATCTAGAAAGTTTCCGTGAGATATGGATGAATGTTGTATTGGCTAAACAGTTGCATGATGCATAAGAATTTGTCGTTATGCATATGTTTTATGAAATAGTTCTAAACATGCAACTGGTGCATTTGAATTGTAGGAAAGTTCCTGTACAACCTCCTACAAGAAAAGAAAGATGAGACTTGTTCCAAAGAACAAGTGATGACAATTCAAGATTCACTCCAATAAACATGAATCTAAAGCTCCCACGGTCAGAGACACCATGACGAAAGAAAGAGATTTAGAGAGCGGTAGATCCACCTTGAAGGATGAAGACCATAATGGGTATGAGATATAACTCAAGATGAAGAAAAGAATGGCGAGACTTCCAAACCAAATTAAGAGGCCTCGGACACACTCTATTTGTGTAACATAGTTAGGTGACATCATTGATGCTAACCTTTCTAGCTATGAAAGAAGCTATGATCAAAGAGTAATAGTTGATCATGGGGAATGATGTATATGATATGGTTTCGAGACATAAAGGGAAGTACGTAGTATCTTCCATATGGATCTACAAGAACAAGTGTACAAAGCAAGGGTCATGATTTTCCTAAGAAAGAATAGACTGTGACACGACATACTCTATTGACCAGACATACTAGAAGTGTATATCAAGCATATAACCACCTGTACAGAATGAAGAGGGAAGATGATACTCCACTTCAGGGGGAGCGACTACAGAAGATATCTGAGTTTGACATGGTACAAATTATGGACAACTTCCTGATGGATTGAGACTTTACCAAGAGTAAAGTGGGTTCCAACCTTCAAGGTTGAATGCATAAGACTAGGATATGTTGATGACCTGACAAGATGAACTCATAGAAGATGTTATGATGAAATAATACTAGAATGATGTTTGGGATATAGTACTCAAACCAGAAAGCAAGAATGTGGTATCCTCCAATGGATTTGTAAGATAAAATATGTTGCTAATAGAAGTAAGGAAATATTTGTGGTTAGAGGTTTCTATAAGAAAGAGGGAATTAATTATGAAGAGACACTTACTCCAGGAAGCAAGGTACACTTCCTTCAGAACTATCATGGTAGTTGCTTCCATGATGAAGTAAAGACAAACCTTCCTTAATGGTGTGATTGAGGAAGAGTTTTACATCGAATAGTCACAAGGATTTGAAGTTGAAGATAGATTGACTCATGTATGCAAGTTGAATAAGGCCCTTTATGGCCTGAAGCAAGCTCCCAGAGCTTGGTATGGAAGGATAGATAGTTTCCCGACGAAAGTCGATCCTAACCTTTACTTCAAGGTTATAGAAGATGAACATGTCATACTATTATTGTATGTGGATAATATGTTCCTGATAGGGAATGAGAAACGTATTGTAGAATGCAAGAAGAAGCTCACTGAAGAATTTTAGATGAAAGACCTTGGGTTAATGCATTATTTCCTAGGTCTGGAAGTATGGAAAAATTCATAAGGAATCTTTCTCAACTAGGGAAAGTATGCAGCAGAGATATTGAAAATATTTGATATGTTGGAATGCAAAGCCATGGCCACACCCATGGATTCCAACCTGAAGTTGTTAGCTGATGAATCATCAGAGTTAGTGGATGAGACTCAATACAGATAGATCATTGGGTCATTAATGTATCTAACAAATACAAGACCTAACATTTGTTTTGATGTGAACACTCTGAGTCAATATCTAGTTCAACCTAGACGGGTTCACTTGGTAACTACAAAACATGTGATGAGATATTTGAAACAGACTATAAACTTTGGTCTATACTATGATGGTAGCCATGAGTATAGATTGTATTGCTATACAGATGCAGATTGGGCCAGAAGTATCTCAAACAGGAAAATCACATCAGGAGGATGTTATAGTCTAGGATCTGCTATGATTTCATGGTTTAGCAGAAATCAGTCCAGTGTTGCTCTAAGCACAACCGAAGCAGAATATATAGCAGCTTGCTCTACTGGTTGTGAAGCCATATGGCTTCGAAAGTTGATGTCAGGATTATTCAACCTAGAGTTGGACACTACCATGATTCTATGTGACAATCAAAGTTGTATAAAGATGACAGAGAACCTAGTATTCCACGATAGATCGAAGCACATAGAAATAAGGTATTTCTACATTCAAGATATGATGCAGAAGGGAGCCATAAAGCTCCAGTATGTGAGTACTGATAAACAAGTTGTTGATGTGCTGACAGAGCCTCTTTCCTGAGTAAAGTTCGAAAACTTTTGAGATAAGCTTGGTGTTGTTCAGAAAGACCTTCCTCGAAAGGGGGAGTAGTGATGTTGCAGTGGTATTGTATCATCCCTGGGCACTTGCCCTAAAGTGATCCGGTGGCCTCAGTCCTTGAGAATGAAGAGGGATTGTATCATCCTGGGACATCTGTCCAGAATAGATCCGGTGACTTCGGTCCTCGAGAATGTAGTGGGATTGCATCATCCTTGAACTTCAGTTCAGAAAGGTATCCAGAGGCTTCGGTCCCTGAGAGTGTGGTAGGATTGCATCATCCTTGAACTTTGGTTCATAAAGGTATCTGGAGGCTTCGGTCCCCGAGAGTGTGGTAGGATTGCATCATCCTTGAACTTCAGTTCAGAAAGGTATTTGGAGGCTTCGGTCTCCGAAAGTGTGGTAGGATTGCATCATCCTTGGACCTAGTCTTAAAGTGATAGGGACTGATTATCCCGTAATCAATCCGGTGGCTTCGGTACCCGAGAATTTAGTAGGATTGCATCATCCTTGGACCTAGTCCTAAAGTGATAGGGACTGATTATCTCGTAATCAATCCAGTGACTTCGGTTGTCGAGAATGTGGTAGGATTGTATCATTCCTGGACTTAGGTCCAAAAGTGATCTGAATATTTTCGTCTTCGTGTTGTGGATTGCAGGTTGTTGATGATGATGATGTTGCTGATCGAAAGGTCAAAGAGTTGAAGATGTTGTTGCTGATCGAAAGGTCAAAGAGCTGAAGATGTTGTTGCTAATCGAAGTGGTCAAAGTTGTTGCTGGTCGAAGCAGTCAAAGTGTTGATATTGCTGAAGACTGAAGATTGAAGATCAAGACTACATGATGTTGAAAAGATTCCAATGATTTATAGATTTGTTACCCTGATGATGTTGATGATGTACTCTATATCTCTTCTACTATTTTTGTTGTTGATGTTGTAGAATATCCTTCTCGTTAAGGGGGAGTGTTGAAATATTGTAACTTCGAAGAATATTCTATATGTACCTTTTGTGGTCCCCAATGGTCCTACCGGGAGAACCACTTGTATTACTTTGTACCCTGATGCTTCTAATCGAAAGAACTAATAAGAGTCATGAGGTAGTCCCCTCAAATTGTAAAGGTGGGTCATTAGTACCCCGGTTGTGGTTACTTGAGCCTACATGATTAACTCGAGCCTACATTTCAAAATTAATTTCTAAAGTGAACAGATGAATATAAATAGAGGTGTGGCACTCCTCATTTATAACACACACACTCACTTGTGTAGTGCATGAGAGAGAGAGAGAAAGAGCTGTGGTTGGAGAAGGAGGATTAGTCTTTTGGGTTTTACCTTTTATCTTTTTGGGGCATCTATATTGAGGAAGGTTTTACTAGGTTTTTCCCGAGATAAATCTTTGCGTTCTTTTTGTATGGTTGTGCTTGTCTATCTTTCAGTGATATTTTGGCTTATGTTTATGCTGTTATGATACTAAATGTTTTAAGATATGATTTAACCATTAAAATTCAACATAGAACTAGTTCTCCCCAAGGGGACACACTTGGCCTGATATACTTCTTTTCCAACAACTCTTGCAGCTGCATCTTCAGCTCTAGCAATTCTAGTGTGCTCATCCTGTAGGGTGTCTTAGACACTGGTGCTGCTCCAGGAACAAGGTAAATTGATGACATGTTCAGATCTCGATGTTGCAGACCTTGATAATGATGAGGATGCATACTTGATCCATAATTTGTGATACTCTTAATGATGATGTGTACATGAGAAGATTGACCAGCTTGATTAGTAGTATTGATGTGCAGGCCTTTGATGAGAAGAGAAGATTAACCAACAATGTTGATGAGTAGATTGCAAAGTTGATGAGTAGAGAGGATTGAACATCAGTGTTGATGAGTAGATTGCAAATTTGATTAGCATAGAAGATTGACCAGCAGTGATTGATGAGTAGAGTTCGATGTGCATAGGTACATGAGAAGAGATTGATGCAAGCTAAGTATTGCACTTGAGGATTGGACTCCTCAAACCCTTCTTAGCTGGAGCAAATAAAACCAGGCTGGGTCCTGTTACAAGAGTTGGTCCTCTTTTCATTAGTTGGTGTTGATTGTAATTAAGAAGATTGTAGTCTTCCATTACCATAAATGAAGATAAAAAAACATATATTCTTGTGTCTCTCTTGATGTTATGATTGTACTTATGACTCATGGTTAATTTCACTGATGCAAATGATGATGTGAGTCATAACATACTGCTTGATATACTCTTATTAATTAAAATAAGGTAAAAATGTTTAAATTGCTCACATACTGATTCACCCCCCTCTTAGTGTGGCCATTGCATCCAACACTTTATATAGTTTTTGGATATTTTTGGTGATTTTTAGAGAAAAAAAATGATCCCATGGAATTTGGGATAATCACCTTTGAAAAAAGGAAAATTGATGAATCTTTTTTGAAAAAAATGGTCGAAAAATATCCCATGGGATACATTTTTCCTCTGAATTTTTCCTTGGTTGTATCATGTTGATGTCAAGTTACATTTAATAACATAATGACATCACTATACAACTTACTTAGTCGTGTTGCACAATTTACTATTTCGTTGTTGGAATCATGGCATTCTGTATGGTGGGAGTGGGGCATTGAGTGATGGAATTAAAGAAATGATTGATGGACCACGTTTACAAAATGGATATTCAATCTCATTTAATCATGCTATACATGTCAATATTTTCTTGAAAGCTTGCAATGAGATTGAATCATAGAAAATATACCAATTTGACTTTTTTTAAACTAAGTGTTGGCTTTCGACGTTGATGAACCATTTTTCGAGGTTGACATCAATCAACAGTTAGGGGATTTCACCAAAGTTAATGAAAGGATTAAAGGTATATATAATAATATCAACGATGAGATGTAGGATAGTTAATTTTGACAAAGCATCATCTCCATCTTTTGATAAAAAATGCCTTTGTGCATGAAAAAGGTATCCAATTAAAATAATATTTTATTTTCAGAAGAGCCTATATGTAGGTTTTTGAAGTCTACAAATCCAACACAATTGACATAGTTGGTTTTCAATTCCCATGGTTAGTAAGCATTCTTTAATGAGTTCTTATCAATGAGGATTATAAAACTTCACTGATTATGAAATATATGTTTTTTGTGTTGGAATGGGGTGTCCAATTACTCAGAAATACTATTTTGTCTACTACACACTACAATTTACAATTTCAAGATCCAATGAGGGTACAGAGTTTGAACTTCTCTAGTATCACATTTCTATCCTCAACCACGTCGCTAACAAAATGGTATTACATATCATAATGCTTTGTCTTCACACAAAAAATTGGGTTCTTAGACAGGAAAATGACACTATTACTATCACATTGAACCATAGTAGCTCTTTGTCTTAGCTATACATTTGAACATAGTTCCATAATCAAAATGGCCTCCTTATAGGGATGAGTATATTCCATATACTCAACCACTATAGTGAACAAAGAAACCATATCCCATTTATTGGGCATCCAACTCACAGTTCCACCAAATAGTAGAAACACATATTCATTAGTATATATTATTATATATATGTTCCTTGCCAAATTAGAATCCACATAACCTTGTATATCCACTAAGTGTTACCCCCCCTTAAACATCACTATGATAACAAGTGAAATATTCAAAAGTACCTCACAAATGCTTGAAAACCCTCTTCACTGCAACCTAGTGTTCATGTCTAGGATTAGACAATAATCAACTCAAGACTCCCACTACTTGGGCAATGTATGGCCTAGTACAAACCACAACATACATCAAACCATGGATTGCATTTGCATATGGAATATAATCCATATCCTTCATCTCCATAGGTGTTGTAAGACACTGTTCAATTGAAAGCTTAGTTCCCACAGAAATCAGAACACTCAACGATGTGCAATTTTCCATGTGAAAATGTTGCAACACAAAGTTCACATACTTACTTTGGCTCAATCAAAGATTTATTTTCGCTCTATCTCTCACGGTCTCCATTCATAAGATATATTTTTCATCCCCCAAGTCTTTCATGCCAAATTTTGTTGAAAGTTTAAACTTCAAATTAGAAATCATATCCTTATTGTACCAAAAAATAACATATTGTCTGCATGTGGAGGGATAACAAGGAAATGTGTACCATCATGTTTGTAATACACACAATTATCTAACTTGGATCTCAAAAATATTAACCCGAACATAAAAAAATCAAGCATTTGGTACCACATTATGAGAGAATGATGGGGACCATACAAAGGCCTTTTTAATTTGTAAAACATGGACTCTTTACCTTTTTCAATGTAGTGCTTTGGTTGTGTCATATAGATATTTTTCTTCAAATCACGACCATGTTGTTCGGGTACACAACATACTCCCAAAAGACCAAACACCTTGAGCAACTGCTTCAGACAAATAGATCACAGATCAACACACTGATGTTTGTCACGTGGTTAAAAACATCGAGAGGGAAACAGTCCACGGCCCCAGCCAAATAGCTACTTGGAGCAATTTATTATGGAAAAGAAAGAAAGTTACATGAGCTTCTCATAATCGATCAACTAGCCAAGGACCCTCCATGCTCTTTAAATAGAGATCATGGACCAATTGGGTGTTAAGCCACGAATCAATGGTAGGTGTGATCTAAGAGAATTTGAACCGTCGGATCACTTTATGTCTAAAGCATATCGTGAATGTCGGATTAGAATATTTACAAATGCATACTAATGCATACTAAAGAAACACACTTTACCTAACCGATATATTACATAAGTTGATCTTAACTAACTCCTAAGTGTCTAAATATCCTAACATCCCTCCTTAAGAACAACTTGGGATATGATTGAAGGATTTACTAAAGTGACACTATTAGGAGAAGGAAGGAGGAATTAGAGCCTATCCCCCCTTAAAGACACATTCCTAAACTCCTAACATAGATCGAAGTTTAGAAAACTTCGCTTCTATAAGAGACTTGGTGAATATGTCTGCAACTTGATCATCTGTAGGGCAATAAAGCATTTCAAGAACACGATCATGAACAAGATTTCTGATGAAGTGCATGTGTAGCTCAATGTGTTTTCTACGTTGATGTAGAACTGGATCTTTGGCAAGCTTGATGGCACTTTGATTGTCGTACCAAAGTGGAGGAGGCTGCTGCTGCTCGAATCTGAACTCTGAAAGGATCTGTCGAAGCCATAAAGCTTCTTGACTGGCATTAACTGCAGCTCGATATTCTGCTTCTGCTGAAGAAAGAGCAAGAGATTTTTGTTTCTTACAAGCCCAAGTGATAGGTCCAGATCCCAGACTGAAAACATAACTTGCATTAGACTTTTGATCATTAGGATCGCCGACCCAATCTGAATCAGTGAAACCAACCAACAAAGGTTCCCCCCTATACTGTAATGAATCCCAAACTGAATTATACCTCGAATATATCGAAGTATTCTTTTTGTTGCTTTCTAGTGACTTTCATGAGGAGTTTGCATATAACGGGAAACATGACCAACGACAAAGGAAAGGTCAGGACAAGAATGAGTAAAGTATAAAAGACTACCAGCAAGCTAACGATACAAGGTGGTATCTACTTCAGGGGAAGTACAAGTGATAGAAATTTTGACTCCAGACTAGAAGGGAGAAGGGGCTGGTTTACAATCTTCCATGTGGAAGCAATGAAGAAGGTCACAAGCATACTTAGACTGGGAAAGAAAGATTCCTTTTTTGGTTTGCAAGACTTGGAGACGAAGAAAATAATGCAAATGTCCTAAGTCTGACATTTCAAAATTTTGCTTAAGACTGGATTTCACATGGGTTATAAGTTTAGGGTCACTACCAGTAAGGATATGATCATCAACATAAAGAACAAGTATGATGAGATGGTTTTCTACTTTCTTGGTATAGACATTGGGGTCAGAATGGCATCTAGAAAAACCAGTGTCAAGGAGAAAGCTATCCATTTTGGCATACCAAGCTCTAGGAGCTTTCTTAAGACCATATAAGGATTTCTTAAGAAGATAGACAAGGCTAGAGTTATCTTAAACATATCCAGGAGGTTCTACTTCACAGAACATCCTCCATATGATATTTCCATGAGAAATAGTTAGAACTTGTAAGTATAATATCATAAGGGGTGGCCATACTATAAAATAATGTCTGAAAGAAAATAAAATAACTATTTGGATGCAAAGAGATCGAAAAAATATGCGGTTTAAAAAAAACAGCACTGGAAATTGATTTTGGATGATGAAGTTATGCTTGTTCAAAGAAAATGTTGAAGATGTCCCCAATAGTGATGTGGTAGATATTAACTTGACCAACTAAAAAAAAGAATTCCTCTCTTCCCAAGATCAACCTTTGACAATCACTTTACAATAAAGTTGCTTTTAAGTGAATCACTTTTGTAGAATAAGTGATATTCACTTTTACAATAATGTTACTTTAAATAGTGTGGCAATGACTTAAAAGACTTAAGTGACTCACTTTTTATTTTATTTTATTTAAGTGAGTGCACTTTTACAATAAAGTAACTTGAAAATAGAAATTGCATGCACTAAAAAGTAGCTTATTAAGGCTGAAACTCAAGACCTATTAAGGAATAAAGCAACTTTGGAGCAAGTGAGCTAAGTTTAAAAGATACGTAAAAGAATGGAAAGAGGAAGGGGTTTTTTTTTTAATAACTCTTCTCTCTCGTTCTCTGTGCTTGCCTTTTTTTCCTCAAATCACAAAAAAAATGAAAAAACAAAAACAATTTTTTTTTCCACACAATGGGGTTATATCTTGGTTAGCTTACCCGGAAAGTCTACGTTTTCAAGTTTTTTCACCATTTCTGATTTGCCGTGATCGCACAAGGTGCACGGCAAAGAGCATACGTAGTCGAGAAGACAAGAAAAGTAACTTTCCCTTTCTATTTCTGATTCACCTCAATCGCGCAAGGTGCACGGAAAAGAGCATACGCATCCAAGAACGGCAATAGTTCGAGACTCAAACAGTAAATATCTAATAGTAAAACTGATAAAATATGAGAGATTTAAAAAAAAATAAAACAAATCCGTCATTGTAACATTATACCTTCAGATTTGTCGAAATGGGTGTTTCTGGAACAAACGGAAACAGTTTTCGATGAAATAAAAACTATTTTCTAATGAAAACGTCACTCTGGACACAATGAAATAGCTCCCATAGTCCACAAATTCACAGAAACTCTAGAACCAGAAACCCTTTCAAAGTTTCAGCAACACCGGTTCCAGATCTTGATCAAAACCGAAAGTGGCTCTTCATAAACACTCTGATACCATGTTTGGGTATACATGGTACTCCCAAAATACCAAACACCTTGAGAAACCACTTCAGACAAATAGATCATAGATCAACACACCAATATTTGTCACGTGGTTAAAACCGTTGAGAGGGAAACAGTCCATGACCCCAGCTAAATAGCTAATTGGAGCAATTTATTGACATGAGCTTCTCAGAATCGATCAACTAACCAAGGACCCTCCATGCTATTTAAATAGAGATCATGGACCAATTGGGTGTTAAGCCACGGATCAATGCTAGGTATGATCTAAGAGAAGTTGAACTGTCGGATCACTTTATGTCTAAAGCATATCGTGACCGTCGGATTAGAATATTTACAAATGCATACTAATGCATATTAAAAATTTACACTTTACCTAATGGATATATTACACAAATTGATCTTAACTAACTCCTAAGTGTCTAAATATCCTAACACATGTAGGAATGTCATTTTCACATCCATCTGTTCTATCTCTAAATAAAAGGTTATTGCTACAGATGATACAAACTTGACAGATGTTAACTTAGAAAGTAGGGAAAAAAGTTATTGCTACAGATGATAGAAACCTGACAGATGTTAACTTAGAAAGTAGGGAAAAAATTTCACGAAAGTCTGTCCCCTCAACGTAGGAATATCCTTTCACATCCAACCTTACCTTGTACTTTTCAACACTACCAGATGAATAGATCTATTTTTTTAACACCCAATTACTTCCAACAATTTTCCATCTCCATTGCTTCTTTCGTAGGTTTAGGTGCATCAATGTTAGCACATAAAGCAGATATACATCTAAAATTAAACATAGTATAATTATACTTGTATGGTTTCCTTCTTTAGAGAGTGGACCTCAAAATTTGAGGTGAATTTTCCTCCTTTTTGAACCCTCTTCCTCGTTAGGTCCATGATGAACTTTTTTTTCATTTTCTGGTACAACTTTCTTGATCTTAGGTGGTAGTTGAACAACTTACTTCTTCTCATCCTCTTCTAGATACATTATTGTGGGAGAAGACTTAACTTGGAAAATAATTTTTTTCCTCTACACAAATTATTGTCGGAGAAGACTTAACTTGGAAAATAACATTTTTTCCTCTACACAAATTTTCTAACATGAGTATCACAAAGCTATCATTTCACACCAACACCATAGCCCATGAAAATACATTTCACTACCTTGTTATCCTAATTTGATGTCATCTCTTTAGGCACATAAGCATATGCCTCTCAACTGAAAACACTAAGATGCTAAAGTAAGGGTTTCTTTCCTTTTGAAGCCTCCATAAGGGTTTTAATCACAAAATGAATGTGGGAGACCCATTAATCAAGTAATATGTAGTAACTATTTTTCCCATAACTTCTTGAACAATGTTGAAAGCCTCTGTAAGTGAATGGGCATCTAGATATGTGAAATGTTTGAAGTTTTCACTGGAAGGAGGGTTGGAAATGAAGATGTAAGCCATGAAAGAGGCGCAATGAAGCTATATAAAATGGAAAAATAACCATGGATGGAAAACCAAAGAAAGGACAAGTTTTATGTAATTTCTACAAGTGAGAAAAACATGGCATATTATGAAACTTGCAGCCATATATTTCATTAATTCAAGTTTAAATTTACTTTGTTAATCAATGTCATTTTCAGCCATGGAGTTTTCTTTGCATACTTAAATTGATTTTGATTTTCAATCAAATCATGAGTTTTTAGAGCCAACAAAGTGCAATTTCCGTCCCTTGTATTTATTCTTGGTGATTACATTTTTATTATGGATTTGATAATTTCTTGGTGAATTGATTATCTATTTATCTATATTCTTGATTACCTATTTGTTGGATGTGAACTGGATTGAATATTGGTGAAGGAGAAAGCATTTTTTCAAGCTCCAAGAATGCTTCCATAAAATAACAAATCAATGTCAAATTAAAACAAGTTTTTTTGCAAATTCATATTAAACCTCAAGGAAGGATTGAAAACGAGTTTTAATGGAGATTGCATTTGCTAGCTATTTCCGCCTTTCACACGCCTGAGGGGGACATGAAAGAAATCTTCAAGCCACTCGGTGTGTCCTTGGGCAAGTCTCGAGTTGAGGTTTTCACCTTGTTCTTGACTCCTCCATTTAGGATCAAATCCTAGTGAAGCCGAGGGGGGTAGACCCTATTAAGTTACTAAGGATAATTACTTTAGTATGATGATATTAAATTGAATAAGTTGCTTAGGAATTTGAAATTAAGAATTGAGAACCACAGATAACAAGATGAAAAATAAACACAAGTAAGCATAATGCTGACACACAATATATATATTGAAAGAAGTAAACATATAACTAGTTCCTTCAAATGGAGTCGCAAAATGATTAAATGTCCTTGCATGTGCTTGGAGTGAATGTTTTTCAATTGTCTCTTGGTACGTTTTAAGTTAATATGAAAAATGAGTGGATTAAATTAGGTGAGGGGGGCCTCCAGATATACCCGAGGGGTACTTGTGGGCTACCCACAAGGTGTTTGTGGGCTAGATGGAGTCTCAAAGACTGTGTTCATAATACACCCGTTAGGGTGTAACAGAGATCGACGCCTCGAGGTCACTTTCCAGTTGTTCCCACTCCTTTGGGTATTTTTCCACCGCTTACGGTTTTTTTGAGGCATTGGATTTTCACCTGATGGTGGTTAATTGGGGAAAGTGAAACCTAATTAATCTAGTAACTCGCGTTGCTTTTGATGCAGCTTGACTGATCAGACGAATTTTAGCCAAAACACAGAGCATACACATCGGAGTCTTTGTAATTTTTAGTAAATTTTAATCGATGTGTTTTTATTAGAAAGAAAACACTCCAAGAACCTCTTTCGGTCCAAGTGGACCTCAATCAAGGAATCATGTTATCACTTAGAATGTACCCAGGTTGTAAAAGGTAAATACCAAAGGTAACAACAAAAACCACTTCGAAAAGAAACTGGCTTTTCTTTCCAGAGAGGGATCTCTCAAATATAAATTTAACAGAGCCAGATATTGGAATCAATATTTTAAAATTATGTAGATGGTTGAAACAACACACATAACCATTGGGCAATGGAGTCAAATAGATAAAGATAATACAAAGCTTTCATACATGGGATTTCAACAAAGGCAAGATAACCATCCAGTTACAGTCTTTCATTGATTTCAGACAAATAAGAAAGAAGCATGAACAATCCATCAATATAGAGCATCATAAGATGAATTCCATTTCAACTTTAACAGAAATGTTTATGAAATATTTGAAACAATAGCCAAAGCATAACAAGTATGAATTCTGAAACTATTCAACACTGCGTTTCAAATATGAAGAAAACAAAATGGAAGGTTGGTACTTAGAAAACAATCACATAGAAAAGAAAGGTACAGACTGTAACATAAATGACACATGAATCTTTGATGATCAGACATCATTCAACTTTTTTATTTCAAAAATTATATGTCCTTGAAAAACACATTGATCAAAGATATGGGTTCCAACCCCCAATACATCAAGTAAATTCAAATATATACACAAATAACTTCTTCCCAAGAAGATCAATAACTGTATAATCTGTTAATCAAAGTTTTTCGTAACTATATCCATAACAACTAGGAATAAAATTACATGCTTCGATTCTAATAACAGATCGTTTAATTATAATCAACTTGGTGACAGGAGGGCCCGAATAAGCAGCTCCACGACACGCAACACCTGTTTTCAAGGATGAAGAATATACTTGGTCTTCCTGAATCTTTCCATGGTCCTCCATTGTTCTGCACTTGGCATGTCATATTCTGTCATTTCTCTGATAGATACTTCTAGATCCACATAGGCCTCATAAGATACTGTAGGAAATCCTCCTCGAACGATAAAAAACTTTTGCAATATTTCGAAATCTTTTGTTAATTTCTCTACGATGATTTTACTAGTTAGTCCTTTTACCAAGTCTTCAAACTTGGAATGGTCCATGCGGTTTTGTACTAACAGACTATGATAATGCTCCTAAGAAAATAATCTTCCCTCGTCGTCCCAGAAAGAAGGGAGGCCATCTTCAAATAACTCCTTAAAAGCACGTCTAAAATCATTTATCTGTGAAGACATTGCATTTTATTTATCCTAAACCACCTTCATGAGTTGATGCTTGTTAATAAATTTCTTCGACCATAGTACAATAGCTACTCTGTCCTTAATTCCAATCTCCTAGAACTTTTGATATGTTAGAGAATTCAAAAAATTTAAAGTATTTTGAGCTGTGTTTAAAGGCTTCTTCTCCATGGTCTCGTTTGCCAACTTTAGTGTTTGAGTAGCTAAATTGACTAATACACTTTGATCATCAATAAAATTTAGATAGTTCCTTAACTTAGTAACTTCCACAGATAATGTATCCCAAATTATATGCTTAGCTCCTTGAAGAGGAGCTTTTCCTGTACTTCTTTCCTTCAACTCATTAAACTTTTTCTGCAACTGGATTTTATCATTTAATATTTTATTCTTATTTCCAATCATCCTAGCCAATTCTAATTTAATATTCTCATTTTCTTCCTTCAATTCCTTGATTTCCACATCCTTCAGACTTACCTGTGACATAGGCACTAATAGATCATCAACAGAAAATTCACTTAAAGGTTTTTCAATATTCACAAGAGATAAATATATATTAGTAGGAGTTTGGATCATCAACTCTTCCATAATTTCCTTTTCATCGTTCTGCTCTTTTTTTAACTTTGAAATCTGGGTCTTCAATTCAGCTCTTTCCATTTCCCATCTGCTTTTTTCCTCTTGCAATTTCAATGCTTTGCCTTTGTAGTCCATCATTTCTTGGTAATCTTTATCTTTTTCTTCTTGCAATACAAATAACTCTAGGGACTGAGCGTGTTCAACATTTGGGATTTTAAGATTCTTTTTCAATACCTGGATAGTATTGTCTTTTTCTTTTAAAGCTTTTTGGTGGCCTATGCATTTCTTGGTTCACTTCCCAAGCTTATAACATCTGCCTGTAGCTTCTTAATCTGGATCAGATTTGATTTATTCTCTACTTTCTCATGTTTCAATTGGACTTCCATTTTATCTACAAGGGCTTGCAATTTGTTAATTTTCATAATAGCATGTAATAAATCTGAGTAAATAATATCTCTCGTCTGCTTGTGAAGTTGTATCTTGTCGGGGAAACTAATTTTATCTAACCTTAATTCCATCTCATATACTTTTTTATCACTAACCATAGCGAACTTCAAGGTGTTCCTCTCCACATCTTGAGTAGAAATCAATGATGTCTTTTGATTGACTAGACTTCTAACTCGAGGAAGTAGATTTTTGGTTTCCTCTGATGACTGCATCTGTTTTTCAGCATAACTTGACATGAACTCTACTCTGGATTTGAAACCTGAACTGGGTTTTGCACTATCTTCTCCTCGAAAGGAATACTGATGCAATTGTACTGACTTCTTCGGGAACAAAACTATTTTCTTCGAATCTTCCGAAATTATTTCTTCTGAAACTTGATCATCCTGAAAATGTGTTTTAATATTTTTATATGAACTATTTTCATCCACATCCATACTCTCAATCTCAGAAAGAATTCTCTTATTCAAAATACTAGGATTATCAGGTGCTTGAACTGCTACAGTCAACTCATTGCTCCTACTTTCATCAATTCTTGAACTTTCTTCAAAACAAGACAAATTGGTTGTTTCCTCTAAACCTTCAACAACTTGATGATTGAATGGTTTGTTTTTATTTGATTGCTTCCTCTGATAAATTATATGATGTGGATCATAATTGATTCTTTGTTCTTTCTGGAAATCTATAATTTCTAATAAATTTTCTACAACCATCAGGGCACTTTTGTTTTTGAAAATAAATGGACCAACTTTAAGAGGAAATTTAATATTAGAAGACTTCTAATTGAATGCTCGAAAATGCTCCTCTTCTACACATAATATCTGCCTTATGAACTCAGGTGCAAAAATTCTTGGAGTCAGAAAAACAGGTAACTTGTATGGTTCCCCAGTGAACCCATACACCCTCAAAACAATAAAATATTTATATAAGAACAAGTCTCCTATTCTGTCTTTTGAGGATGATTGCAGCATGATTTTCAATTCTTCTAACACCCTTGGTAATACTTCATCAAACAATAACTTGTACATTTCGGACATGATGGTATTTACAAACTCAAACATATTGATTTGTTTTGGAAGATCTGGAGAGAAAATGGTGGACAGAAATTGTAATTCTGCTACATTTGAACACAACAACATGTTCTATAAGTATGATTGATATTTGAAAAACCTAACCTTGGGGAATTTGACTAACTGGACATGGATAACTTCAGCCAAATACTCATCCAGATTGAAACAATGGACTAAATGGGACTTAGGATTAATTGAACTCATTCTCAATAAAAAACCTAAAACAAGTTCGCTGATATGAATATCATCATCTAAACCTAAAATTTCATAGACCAAGGACATAACCAATTGTACATCTTTCTTGAAAATGTTAACACTGTAAGGAAAAAAAGGTCCTTCTAATGACTGACCCTCTTTGAGAATGCTGGATAGAAATTGGCATCTAATTTCAGTTTTACAACTTTTGTACATTTTGACTAAGACAGACTGATTCAAAGATTCACAATTATCAGGGAAACTATCAGGTAAGTTAAGAATTCCGCGAATGGATTTTGCATCAACCTTACAAAGTATCTTAGACTTGGTATATCTCATAACGACTCTTTCAAAGGGTGAATAGATGCTTGTGCACCATTCAACAAATTCAGGAAACAGTAATGTTTGCTCAATAGCAAAGTAATATGAAAAAGAACTGCAGATATTTAGAACATCATTTCCCTGCAAATTACACTGCCATAATCGCTCCTTCGAGACTGATACATTTCCAACTGATAAAACAGGGTCATATACGTTTATGTCTCTATCAAAAACAAATTCCTTCCTTTCATCCAAAACTCTGCTTAAAACTCATAAACCCTATTCCCTTTCCGTAACGAACAATGGTGATAATTCTTTCAACGAAGCTTAAGTGTTTTAAGGCTTACCTGTGACTACGACTGTAGATATGTAAGGTTGACTTTAGAAAGATGGCGGACTGTCTCCTTCGCTCATCTGCAACAAAAAATTGAAATGATTTTTTAAACCAAGTGAACTTTACCTTTATACTACGGTCCCTTTCTGGATCCCTCATCAAGCGGTTTTTCCCAAACTACTTTTCTCTACAGAATCCACTTCAAGTTGCCATGTGGAACATGGTTTACATTCCGCTACCTTGCCTTTTTAAACATCTTGTAACTTTATCCTCCGGAACCGATAATAACCGTCGATGAGTTTTCACTTTTTACTTAAGCCATTGGATTGAGATTAGCTTTACACATTCCACTAGCCTTTTCTATTTTTTTCAAACGTGCATCTTTATTTAGCAGAGTATTTCTCAGCCGTAGATTTGGTTTTCTTCATTCCATCACCGTTGATCTTCAAGCTTTGTTAACCACATCCGCTTCTCCTTATCTCCTACGCATCTTTATCTGGCGGATCTATTTTAAACCGTAGATCTTCATCTCAATCACTTTACACCATTGGATTACGTGCCGAATTAACAATTATGCACAATTTAATAATAGAATCAAACTATTAAACATAACCAAGTTCATGTACCTTTTTATTACTCCTCCATCATATTTCTTCCTCAGCTGTTCAAAATAGAGGTGCTAACAACTGGCTCCAACTGGGGCTGATATCCTCCCTGTGAGGTATCAAAGAACTCGTAGACCAGGTGCCTGTCTCTAATCTTTGTATCCAAACTTCCAAAATTTTTACTTTTTATTTGATATATTTATTCTAAAGAAAAATGGTTTACCTCCTAAATATTAGGGCCATCACTCCGAGCTTCAAAAATATTCGGCTCACCATCTATACTGCTTTCAAGAAAACAAATATTT
This sequence comes from Pseudotsuga menziesii, assembly GCA_001517045.1. NCBI lineage: Eukaryota > Viridiplantae > Streptophyta > Pinopsida > Pinales > Pinaceae > Pseudotsuga > Pseudotsuga menziesii. The sequence goes on from LPNX011062936.1 coordinate 347,754, forward strand.
ACAAACTATGGTACAACTTTACCTTCCACCTTAGGACAGGTAATGCTTCAAAAATATTCCATTGACAGGGTTACTCTCCAAAGAAACCCCATTCGGATATTCCAAAAGAAATGCATTTCCCCCTCTGTGACTTGCAATAACATACAGACCTACCCACATGTGATCAAATTTTCCATTTTTATCTTCTTTAGGAGCATCCCATTTTAACACCAGGTCATCAATATGGAACTGTTCTTCTTTCACCCTTCTATCAAAAGTATTTTTCATTTTTTCCTGGTGTGTCTGCACTTTATCATAGGCTTTATTCCTTTGCTCTTCTAACTCAATGATTTGGTTTATCCTTCTCTGCATGTGGTTTGGCTCTTCTTGTTGCTCCTGAAAATATCTCATAACCGGAACACCCAAAGATGCTGGAAAAATAACTTTGGTTCCATATACTAATTGGAACGAAGACATTCCAATCGCTCTTTTAGTACTGATCCTGTAAGCCCATAAAGCATATTTAAGTTTGGTATGCCAAGATATCTTATTATCTTCTAACAAATTATTGATGATCCTTACTAGGCTCTTATTTGAAGACTCGGCCAACCCATTTCCTTGTGGATAATAAGCAGTTGAATGATTTAAGCTGATATGACATTTATGACAAAAATTGATCATTTTTTTGGATTTAAAGGCTGCTGTGTTATCAGTCACTATTCTTCTGGGGCACCCAAACCTAGCCAATATATTTTCTTCAAGAAAATTCATAATTACTGTCTCAATTGCTCTCCTAGTGGGAATTGCTTCGATCCATTTTGTGAAATAATCTGTGGTTGTTAAAATCCATTTATGCTGTCCTGAAGAATTTGGGTTTATTTCTCCAATGAAAGCCAAACCCCACTGCTGAAAAGGAGTTTCTACTATTATTGGATTAAGAGGAAGGGGAATTACCTTTCTTTTATCGTCAAAAATCTGGCATTGATGACATATGCTAGTTTCTTTGACACATATGAAAATAATGTCGGCCAATAGTAACCTGCTCTCAAGATTTTATTTGTTGTCACCTTCCAAGAATGATGTCCTCCACAATCTCCTTTATGAAATTATTTTACTATATGCTGGGCTTCATTTTCTAAAAGGCAATTGAGTAACACAGCTCCAGGATCCTTCCAATAAAGATATTTATTTATAGCACAAAACTTACCAGCTTTCAACTTCACTGATCTTTCTCTTGATTTACTCAATCCTGCTGGTGCTTGTGAATTTTGAAGAACATGAACAATATCAGAGTACCATGGAGATGCAACAAAGTCAATAATTACTTCTACCTCTGTATCTAACTGATGTGATTGACTAGATAATAAATTGAGCTATAAATACTCACAGTTTGAATCTGTCATCATTTTTGCCAATCCCTACCCTTTAACCAACTTGGTAGGTTTAATCTCTAAGTCATACTCCAGTAATGTCGCTATCCATTTCGCCCTTCCTCCTTTTGGGTTAGGTTGTGTGAGAATCCCTTTTACTGTAGCGGTTGGAACATGAGCAATTATATGTGAGTGAAGAATATACACCCTGAAATCTTTCAATGCTTTTACCAAAGCATATGTCTGCTTCTCCATGATATCATATTTTAATTCTCCATCCCTCAACATCTTACTGAAAAATGCTATGGGTTGCTCCATGTTCTCATCATTCTTCTGTAACAAAACTGCAGCAATAGTATGTTCTGAAGCATATGAAAATACTAGAAAATATTTAGTGAAATATGGACTCACCAACACCAGAGCCTCCGAAATAGCTTTTTTTATTTCCTTAAAAGATCTCTTGGCTTCCGCTGTCCATTTTATCTCATGACCTTTTTTCAACATATTTTGTGATATTCATTAATATTTCAGCAAAACTGGGCACGAACCTTTTTAAAAAATTTACTTGTCCCAAGAATGATTGTATTTTCTTTTTATTCCTTGGTTCTCCTACCTTCGAAATTGCACTGACTCTATCAGGATCGATCTTTATTCCATCTTTAGAGATTATGTGGCCCAACAATTTTCCTTCTTCTAGCGTGAAATTTGATTTCTTTGGATTCAATGATATACCAAATTTCCTGCACTACATGATTTTTTTTCCAAATGATGAATATGCTCTCTATCAGACCTTGAATAAACTGTGATGTCATCCATGTAAATTACCACAAATCTGCCAATTTCTCCCACAAAAGCAATATCCATGGCACGTTGGAAAGTAGCCCCTACATTCATCAAACCAAAATCCATCTTTGCGTACATAAAAGTGCCCCATGGTGTAGTAAAGGTAGTCTTCTCTTGATCTTCAGGTAGCACCTTAATTTGATTGTAATTAGAAAAACCATCCATCATTGAAATTCTTTCTGCTCCAACCACTTTCTGTAATATATGATCTATCTTCGGCAAGGGAAAATTATCTTTCATAGAGACCTTGTTCAAATTCCTGAAGTCTATGCAAAGCCTTATTTCTCCATTCTTCTTTCTAACAGGAACTAAATTAGCAACCCATCTTGAGAATCTTAAATTCACAATAATTTTGGCATCAAATAATTTTTTAATTCCCTTCTCAATAATTGGTAGTAGCTTTGGATTTATTCTTCTGAGCTTCTATCTGAAAGGTTTTTCTCCAGGTTTGATGGGAATAGTGTGTTGTATTATTGAAGTATCATATTCCTTAAGGTCTTCATAACTCCAGGAAAATACATCTGTATACCTTTTCATCAAGTTCACATATTCTTCTTTTTCCTTTGCAGGAAATTTTTTAGACAGTTTCACAATCTTTGGATTTTCTTTAGTACCAATATTCCTATTTTCAACAGCATTATCAGCAGGCTTCACTTTAGGATCTTTAGCAACATCATTCTGATCAATTTTTTTTTCTAAAGGGATCAAACCTCTTGGTATAAAATAATTTTTCAATTGAATGATATCTTTTCCTCCTAAAGTCCCCTTCAATTTTTCAGTACCATTCTTTTCTTCTTCGCTTTCTTCAGCATCTTGGACATTCTCACAGTTATCATTTTCAGCATCAATATGAGTATTTACAAATTCTCCTGACAACTCTAAAAACCTTTTTATCTGCATATCATCCTCAAACACCTTCCAATATTTAGAATTATTAGGTATAGATGGTCTATTTACAATGTCCACTTGATATTCCTTTTGACCAGCACTTGGGGTTTTGAATTTTCCAGCAGCTATTGCCAAAGAATCAGCTATTGTATTCTCATATCTAGGGACCACCTTAATTGTATGCTCTGTAAAAAATTTACCAATCATATCCCATACTTCATTTCTATAAGCTCTCATCCGGGGATGCCTGGTTTGATAAATATCATTCACCTGATTTATCACCAGCTCTGAATCTCCCAAAACTCTTATCCTCTGTTCTCCCATATCTTTCAATGCATGCAACCCAGGTAACAAAGCTTTATATTCAGCTACATTATTTGTGCATTCAAATGTTAACTTATATGATAAAGCTTTGAAATCCCTGATGGGAGAAATTATGTACACACCAGCACCAGCGCTAACCTTTTCCACAGATCCATCAAAATACATAGTCCACAAACCTTTTCTTTTTCGTTTCTCTTCCAAACCATTTTGTTCTATCACTCCTTCCTTTTTGTTTTATTCAGATTTCATTCGCAATGTAGACTCCAAATCACATGGGACAATATCATTAAAGAAAATAGAAGACCCCAAATTAGTGTCGACAGCATATATAAGATGAATTTCAGGTTTATCTTGACTGCTTACTACATAAGGAGTTCTTTTCTCACTATACAACCTGCTACTCCCATCTTGGACAGGAATAGTGACATATGGCATGTCCATTTGTAAAATACCCTTCAACTTTGAAGTCCAAGACCTTGATAACAACACCCCAAATTTTGGTGGAATATCTGCCACTACCACATCCATCACTATTGTTTTAGATGGCAATTTATTCAAAGTTACTACTATATCCTTAATTAAACCAAGACACTTCACCCTCCTGGAATCAAAAGAATACAAATCTTTATAAGGTATTGTCACTTCCAGTCCCAAACTTTCAACTACTCCCTTTGGCATTAGATTATGTGATGCACCTAAATCTAACATTGCATTATGTACCACCATATCATGCACATTCAAACTCAAATAAAAAGGAGGAACTTCTTCATTATCTATACTTTCAACTTTTGGCCCAAATGAAATAGTAGGATTGTCATCTGTCAACTCCAAAATGTTAGACTGAAATTCTCCTTGACCTCTAACCATCTTTGTTATGGTATCTCTGTACTCATTATTTTTCAACAACTCATTAAAAGGAATAGAGATTTTCAGCTTGGAAAGTTCATTCTGCAAATTAAAATTAGAATTAACTTTCTCTACATCTATGGGTGCTACTTGTTTCATTCCTTTTGTTTTTTGTATTTCGTTCTCAACTTCTTTATTTACAATAGACTCTTTTTGTATTTCCTTTCCTTTTTCTGTATTTAATGAACCAGTGGAAGGATGATTTGGATTTAGCCTCCCTTTATTTATAACAACTTCTCTATTTCTCAATCTAATCTTTCTCTGTACATCATCCATAGCATGCAGATAACCCATCTGATACTGCTATGACCCCCTTTCAAATTCTTCATTTCCATATTATTGTGCAAACATGTTATGTTCTTCTTCAGTAAGATATATCTCTGAATCTAATTCCCCAAAAAGATGAATTTCATTCTTAGCAGGATCTTCTTCATCAGCAACATGATTCTCAGGGAATGGTGGTCGAATCTGCTGCTCTTCTTGATTCCTTGGATTTCTCATATCTCTTTGCCTATTTTGTGGAGGCATAGGAGGATTTGGTCTTCTGAAATTCGGATTTCTGATTTGAGGATCAACTTGTTCTCTATTGAATGATCTATTGTCCACAGTCAATCTATCCATCAACTTCTCCATTGTCTTCAACATCATTTCAAATTTAATATCAGTAGCAAAAGAAGAAGTAGAAGGCATATTTTCTTCTTTTTTCCCCCTATCAATGTCTCTTTGTTTCATTTTTCCACTCGCCATTATATTCGCTTCCACTTCTAAAGCATCTGTGAACATAGCAGTAAGACTCACTGATTTTATTTCCCTTAATGAAAATGCAAAGTCATTATCAAAAGCTCCAGCATAATGAAGTTTAGCAGCAGCTCCAGAAGGTTTTATATCTTCTGGATTAGAATTATAAACTCTCATAAACCTGCTTGAAAATTCATGAATAGATTCAAAACCTCCCTTTTTGAGACTATTATATTGGGACAAAAGCTGCAAAGGACTATGCTTGTCATCCCACCTTTTTAAAAATGCATTCTGGAAAGCTTGAAAAGTCAAAATAGACGTGGCCAAAAAATCTTTAAACCATTTCTTTGCTTCTCCTGATAAACTTTGAGAAAACAATCGCATTTTAACATCTGCGTAATCAACTTCCTCCATGTCAACAAAATCTTCAAATTTAGCCACATGCTGCTTTGTAGTTATGCCTCCTTCTCCATCGAATAGAGAAATTCTTTGGGAATAATTTTGGGGAAGGTCATGCAATACAACAGGTAAACGCAAAGGAGCAAATATAGCTGCCATTGGCCTAGGTGGATTCAGAGGTACCAAGGAGTTTTGGGTATTTTGAATGACAAGTGTTTCTTCAACCTTTGCAGACTGTTGCAGATCTCTCCAAAGGGAATCAAGTAAATAAGACTCTAATCTACGGGGGTTAAATTCAGTGTTTTTAAGATCAGATTCAGATTTAGACTTCAACAAAATCTTTCCAATATTAAATTCCCATTCTTGATCAAAAATACTATGAGAATCTCGAGAAGATGATGCACCAAACAGAGAAATATTTATCTTTTCTTTATCCTTTTTCTTAAACAATTTTTTTGGATCTTCCAAACTCCTTAAAATTTCAGTATCAGAAATACCTCGTGTATGTCTCTTTGAAGCCATAATGACTTCTAGAATTTTGAAATACTCTTAAACTGGAATCACCAGGGAAAATATACAAACTTCTTCACTGACAAAAATTCTTGTTTTCCCACACAAATATTTTCTTGATCTTTGAAACTCTGTTGTTCTTCCCAGGACGGATTTGCACTTTCTTCCCCGGCAACAGCGCCAATTTTTTATCACTCAGAATGTACCTAGGTTGTAAAAGGTAAATCCCAAAGGTAACAGCAAAAACCACTTCGGAAAGAAACTGGCTTTTCTTTCCAGAGAGGGATCTCTCAAATCAAAATTTAACAGGGCCAAATATTGGAATCAATACTTTAAAATCATGCAGATGGTTGAAACAACACACATAACCATTAGGAAATGGAGTCAAATAGATAAAGATAATACAAATATTTCATAGATGGGATTTCAACAAAGGCAAGATAACCATCCAGTTACAATCATTCATTGATTTCAGGCGAATAAGAAAGAAACATGAACAATCCATCAATATAGAGCATCATAAGATGAATTCCATATCAACTTTAACAGAAATGTTTATGAAATATATGGAAAAATAGCCAGATCATAACAAGTATGAATTCTGAAACTATTCAACACTATGTTTCAAATATGAAGAAAACAAAATGGAAGGTTGGCACTTAGAAAACAATCACATAGAAAAGAAAGGCACAGACTGTAACATAAATGACACATGAATCTCTAATGATTAACCAGCATTCAACTTTTTTATTTCAAAAATTATATGTCCTTGAAAAACACATGGACCAAACATATGGGTTCCAACCCCCAATACATCAAGTAAATTCAAATATATACACAAATAACTTCTTCCCAAGAAGATCAATAACTGAATAATCTGTTAATCAAAGTTTTTCATAACTATATCCCTAACAACTAGGAATAAAAATACATGCTTCGATTCTAATAACATATCGTTTAATTATAATCAACTTGGTGACAACAGGGCCTGAATAAGCAGCTCCACGATGCGCAACACCTGTTTTCAAGGATGAAAAATATACTTGGTCTTCCTGAATCTTTCCACGGTCCACCATTGTTCTGCACTTGGCATGTTATATTCTGTCATTTCTCTGATAGATACTTCTAGATCCACATAGGCCTCATAAGATACTGTGGGCAATCCTCCTCTAACGATAAAAAACTTTTGCAGTATTTCAAAATATTCTGTCAATTTCTCTACGATGATTTTCCTAGTCAGTCCTTTTACCAAGTCTTCAAACTTGGAATGGTCCATGTGGTTTTGTACTAGCAGACCATGATAATGCTCATGAGAAAATAATCTTCCCTCATTGTCCCAGAAAGAAAGGACGACATCTTCAAATAACTCCTTAAAAGCACGCCTAAAATCATTTATCTCCGAAGACATTGCATTTGCTTTATCCTGTACCACCTTTATGAGCTGATGCTTGTTAATAAATCTATTCGACCATAGTACAATAGTTACTCCGTCCTTAATTTTGATCTCCTGCAACTTTTGATATGTTAGAGAATTCAAAAAATTTAAAGCATTTTGAGTTGTGTTTAAAGGCTTCTTCTCCATGATCTCATTTGCCAAATTTAGTCTTTGAGTAGCTCAATTGACTAATACACTTTGATCATCAATAAAATTTAGATAGTGCCTAAACTTAGTAACTTCCACAGATAATGTATCCAAAATTATATGCTTAGCTCCTTGTAGAGGAGCTTTTCCTGTACTTCTTTCTTTCAACTCATTAAACTTTTTCTGCAACTGGATTTTATCATTTAATATTTTATTCTTATTTTCAATCATCCTAGCCAATTCTGATTTAATATTCTCATTTTCTTCCTTCAATTCCTTGATTTCCACATCCTTCAGACTTACCTGTGACATAGGCACTAATAGATCATCAACAAAAAATTCACTTAAAGGTTTTTCAATATTCACAAGAGATAAATCTGTATCAGCAGGAGTCGGGCTCATCAGCTCTTCCATAATTTCCTTTTCATCGTTCTGCTCTTTTTTTCACTTTGAAATCTGGGTCATCAATTCATCTCTTTCCATTTCCCATCTGCTTTTTTCCTCTTGCAATTTCAATGCTTTTCCTTTGTAGTCCATCATTTCTTGGTAAACTTTATCTTTTTCTTCTTGCAATACAAATAACGCTGGGGATTAAGCGTGTTCAACATTTGGGATTTTAAGCTTCTTTTCCAATACCTAGATGGTATTGTCTTTTTCTTCTAAAAGCTTTTTGGTGGCCTGTGCATTTCCTGGTTCACTTCCCAAGCTTATAACATCTGCCTATAGCTTCTTAATCTGGATTAGATTTTCTTTATTCTCTACTTTCTCATGTTTCAATTGGACTTCCATTTTATCTACAAGGGCTTGCAATTTGTTAATTTTCATAATAGCATGTAATAAATCTGAATAAATAATATCTCTCGTCTTCTTGTGAAGTTGTATCTTGTCGGGGACACTAATTTTATCTAACCTTACTTCCATCTCAGATACTTTTTTATCACTAACCATAGCGAACTTCAAGGTGTTTCTCTCCACATCTCGAGTAGAAATCAATGATGTCTTTTGATTGACTAGACTTCTAACTCGAGGAAGTAGATTTTTGGTTTCCTATGATGATTGCATCTGTTTTTTAGCATAACTTGACACGAACTCTGCTTTGGATTTGAAACCTGAACTGGGTTCTGCACTATCTTCTCCTCCAAAGGAATACTGATGCATTTGTACTGACTTCTTCGGGAACAAAACTATTTTCTTTGAATATTCCGAAATTATTTCTTCTGAAACTTGATCATCCTGAGAATGTGTTTTAATATTTTTAGATGAACTGTTTTCATCCACATCCATACTCTCAATCTCAGAAAAACTTCTCTTATTCAAAATACTAGGATTATCAGGTGCTTGAACTGCTACAGTCAAGTCATTGCTCCTACTTTCATCAATTCCTGGACTTTCTTCAAAACAAGACAAATTGGCTATTTCCTCTAAACCTTCAACAACTTGATGATTGAATGGTTTGTTTTTATTTGATTGCTTCCTCTAAGAAATTATATGATGTGGATCATAATTGATTCTTTGTTCTTTCTGGAAATCCATAATTTCTAATAACTTTTCTACAACCATCAGGGCACTTTTGTTTTTGAAAATAAATGGACCAACTTTAAGAGGAAATTTAATATTAGAAGACTTCTTGAATGCTCCAAAATGCTCATCTTCTGCACATAATCTCTGCCTTATGAACTCAAGTTCAAAAATTCTTGGAGTCAGAAAAACAAGTAACTTGTATGGTTCCCCAGTGAACCCGTACACCCTCAAAATAGTAAAATCTTTATATAAGAACCAGTCTCCTATTCTATCTTCTGAGGATGACTACAGCATGATTTTCATTTCTTCTAACACCCTTGGTAATATTTCATCAAACAACAACTTGTACATCTTGGACATGATGGTATTTACAAACTCAAACATATTGATTTGTTTTGGAAGATCTGGAGAGAAAATGATGGACAAGAATTGTAATTCTACTACATTTGAACATAGCAACATGTTCAAAAAGTATGACTAATATTTGAAAAACCTGACCCTAGGGAATTCGACTAACTAGACATGGATAACTTCAGCCAAATACTCATCCAGACTTAAACAATGGACTAAATGGGACTCAGGATTAATTGAACTCATTCTCAATAAAAAACCTAAAACAACTTCGCTGATATGAATATCATCATCTAAACCTAAAATTTGATGGACTGAGGACATAACCAATTGTACATATTTCTTGAAAATGTTAATATTGTAAGGCAGAAAATGTCCTTCTAATGACTGACCCTCCTTGAGAATGCTTGACATAAATTGGCATCTAATTTCGGTTTTACAACTTTTGTACATTTCGACTAAGACAGACTCATTTAAAGATTCACAATTATCAGGGGAACTATCAGGTAAGTTAAGAATTCTACGAATGGATTTTGCATCAACCTTACAAAGTATCTTAGATGTGGTATGACTCATAACGAATATTTTATAGGGTGAATAGCTGCTTGTGCACCATTCAACAAATTTAGGAAATGGTAATGTTTGCTCAATAGAAAAGTAATATGAAAAATAATTGCAGATATTTAGAACATCATTTCCCTGCAAATTACACTGCCATAACCGCTCCTTCGAGACTGATACATTTCCAACTGATAAAACATGTTCATATACATTTCTGTCTCTATCAACAACAAATTCCTCCCTTTCATCCAAAACTCTGCTTAAAACTCCTAACCCCTGTTCCCTTTCCATAACGAACAATGGCGATAATTCTTTGAACGAAGCTTAAGTGTTTTAAGGCTTACCTGTGACTGTGACTGTAGATACGTAAGGTTGACTTCAAAAAGATGGTGGACTGTCTCCTTCGCTCATCTGCAGCACACAAATTATATGATTTTTTAAACCAAGTCAACTTTACCTTTATACTACGGTCCCTTTCCGGGGCCCTCATCAAGTGGTTTTTTGCAAACTACTTTTCTCTGCGGAATCCACTTCAAGTTGCCACATGGAACATGGTTTACATTCCGCTACCACCTTGCCTTTTTAAACATCTCATAACTTTATCCTCCGGAACCAATAATAACCGTCGATGAGTTTTCACGTTTTACTTAGGCCGTTGGATTGAGATTGGTTGTACACATTTCGCTAGCCTTTTCTATTTTTTTCAAACATGCATCTTTATTCAGCGGAGTATTTCTCAGCCGTAGATTTTGGTTGCTTCATTCCATCACCATTGATCTTCAAGCTTCGTTAACCACATCTACTTCTCCTTATCTCATGCGCATCTTTATCTAGTGGATCTATTTTAAACCATAGATCTTCATCTGAATCGCTTTAAACCATTGGATTACGTGCGAAATTAACCATTATGCACAATTTAATAATAGAATCAAACTATTAAACTTAACCAAGTTCATGTATCTTTTTATTACTTTTCCATCATATTTATTCCTCAGCTATTCAAAATAGAGGTGCTAACAAAGGAGGGGGTTGATTTTAATTGATTTCTTGCAAAAATTAATAGTGAATAATGAAGCAGCCAAAATAAAACAAACCACAGGTTCTCTAATTAAATCTACCACGATCCTCTTTCACCTTTCGGTTCAATCAAGATTCGTAGGGTAAGTATTAAAGTTACTTTGACTTTATAATATGGAAGATATGATGAAAGTAATCAAATTACACTATTTTTCATAAATAAAACTAATCTAGATCAAAAAATAGGAAAAATGCAAAAACAGAAAAAAGGACTCGAATCCCTTTAGGGGGGATGGAGAATGGGATCGAAAGAGCCTATTCGAAATTATTTTTTATTACCAGCGGTTAAAATATAATCAAACTGATTTAATGCCTCTTGGTTCTTATACAAAACAAACACAAGAGCTTATAAAGTGCAAAAATTAAAGATTTCAAAAAATGGGGAGACCCCTGGGGGGTTTCGGATGGCCCAAAAGTCACTTTTCGGACAGCACATCCTCCTTTTTTATGTTATAACTGATAAAAAAAAGAAATATCATTAAACTTAAATATTCCCAAAATCACTTTGAAAGTACCTTTGGGTCAACACACTTTTAACCGAAAACAGCTAAGTTAAAACCAGTTAAACAAAATGTGAAAAAAGGAACCAAGGAAAGCAAGATTTATTTGGGATCTTGGATTGCCTTTTGGGAAGCCAATATGATGTGCACTTATTTCTGTATTTATCTTTTAAATTACGAAATATAAATCTAATGCATGCGAGCTACAAATTTTCTTTAAAATTCCATGCAAAAAAGACGATTTCCCTAAAGCAAGATCTAGAATGCTTATGAAACCTTTTTTAAGAACAAGATCTATATTATGAGCTTTAATAAGATAGATCTATGTTAAATTTAACTCTAATATGATAGATCTAAACAAATCAAAGCTATGAACCAAGTAACCAAGTAGATTTTAAATTTTAAGAGGAGAAAGAGAAGAAGGCAAGCTTGTAGCCATGAAGATCAACCGGAGAGCTCTTGGTGGAAGCAGTTGGACTATGTAGCATGAAAAATTTAAGATGATGAGGAACAAAATTGTTCAAGACCTTCTCCATGGAAACCTATAACTAACACACATAACACCTGCAAAGAGATTTGTGGGATCCAATGGTATACATACAAAAAGACTAGAGCAACATGATAATAAACTTATTGAAAATGCTAGATCTTGATCTTTGCATACATATGAACAATAGAATATAGAAATGAAATTATTTAAATACTCTTTCCTTTTGATTGGGAGCAATCCTGACAAGGTTAGATTCACAAATCAAACAAGAATAAAATGCACCAAATATAGGTTACCTCTAGCATGAGCAACAATATTCATCCAACTGAATGCCTTACACCATCTAGCCTCCAAAAATTTTCTTTATTCACAATGAAAAATATAGCAACATTACAATAGAAACAACTCTTCAATCCAACTATAACTAGCTTGGAAAGGAGGAAACTATGATTTATTTATAGCAAAAAATGAAACCCTAGCCTAGAGGGGGCACAATTCCCAAGGAGAGAGGGACTGCAGCTGCATGAGGAGTCAAGTTGAGCTAGATTTGAGTCTAACTAAGTTTGAATGACAATCAAAGTGTTGATCGGACTGACACATCAATCGGTTAACTGAAACATCAATCAAACCACATCCAGATGAGGCCACACATGTGGAGGAGAGAGAGAGGGAGCAAATCCCAAGGATGCATGCTATGGTGCACTCCCTCTTCAGCCTAGATCAACTCCTTCAATCAAGGCATGGTCAGATCTAGTCAATCCAAAGCTGATGAGACTGATTTCAGTCAAATCAGAGCAAATCCCACTGATTTAGGAATTTGGATTTTCTCCATTATTTAATTAATTTATCAATTAAAATAATCAATATTTGATTTTTAGGGTTTTTTTACCTGAGTGATGGGAAAATCACTTAAAACTTAGGAAAAGTGGGTTTATGGGTTTACCGAGTGCTCTCAATTAGAAAATGAGCACCCCCATGACTAAAACTGATTTATGGGCCCACTTTTATTACAAAACCAATTTTTCCATTTAGACTATCAAAAAATAGCCTAAGTTTTGGAAAAACTAAAACTTTAAAAGAACTTAAAAAGTGAAAAAAATTAAAACCTAACGGGACTTAGACATGTTCATATGACTCGACCATAATGCCTAGCATGTTTTTACGTTGATACATAGACTCTAACAACCTCAATAGGCCTAAATGTCAATCAGACCACCCCAACTTTGGAGGAGTTTAGTGAAAAACTCAGAAATTATCAGTCGTTTATTCAACAACCAATAATAACCAAGGGAAAAAACACCTTGGGCTGATCAAATTGACAAGTAAGTCTAGGAGACCGAGTCTTTTACAAACACTACCATGCTAGAACATTTTATTACAACTCCCCTACGAGATATGAACATGTGATATAGTACAACAAGCACTTCCCAGAAGAAATTCTGAAGTTATTTTGAAGTCCAAACAAATCATCTTTGTCCGGTTCACCAGGCTCACTTGATAAAAAAACACTAAGTACAACTTAGGTGGTAACACTAGCATGATATACATTTCCCATTAAATGTTTCATTTCAGATATTTATTTATGCTTATGCTAATGTGTGTGTACAATGAATGATGCGCAAATGGTTTCTATATTCCAACAGCAACAAGCTGAAATGTCCCTACTTACAACTGAAGGATTCAAGAAGCAACAATCGATTAAACAGTTTAGCAAAGGGACATAACAAAAAAAACCCCAAAATCCATGAGGGAAGTTGCATTTTGCAAGCAAACAACGAAACAAATATATTTCCCATGAGCATAGCTTTGTAGTGCCAATTAGAAATTTGGCAATTGCAAAGGTACAATGGTATGTATAGATTTGTCATTTTTATTAGCTTACATAGTTTCTTGCACATGGGTTGAAGGATAATGGTTTTCTATAACCATAGGTTTGTTTTGCTAGGCCATAAGATTGAAGCTATGGATCTTTTCATTTAGTGCACAAAGTTGGAGAACAAGGTTATAAATACTAATATACAAGATGGGTTGGTTAATATTTTTTTGTAAGGCAATTAAACTTAACTACGAAGAATTTGCTAGTACCCTTTAACATGTTAAGTTGTGGGTAAATTTTTCTTTTTCTAGGGCAAGGTTCAAAAAGGGACTAGGTAGGGTGTCTAGTTACTGATGGTAGATAAAATTACTTGTTGCCATATGAATCAACCCAAACAAGATCCATAGCTAGATGCAAATACAAAGGCAAATCAATTCACATTGGCAATGCATGAATGGATTGAAAATTATTTAGTTGAGCATTTTTTTGTTTACAAAGGAGTTATTGTTCAGTGAATTATTGGGAAAAAATGGATCCAAACTCCATCATAGTAATTTTTGGCATTAGCAATTGACTGTGTTTTGTGTTAGGAGACTTGTTTGATTGGGGTCAATGTATTGTCTATCTTATTGTTCATAGATTAGTAGAAATCAAATTTATGCACAACTATCCTATACAGGTCTTTGATTTGGAGTTGGAGGCACACCTTGGTAAATGGATAATTAAAATAGTAAATATAATTTCCATATGATTGATGCAAATACAATAATTTGCACATGAAATTAGATAAAAAAGTTGGTAGATGAAAACAATTTTTTGAGGCCTAACATGAGATTTCATATAAAAACATGATAATAGGAATGTTGTTGGTAGCCTATTCTTTGTTTAATTATACACATACCTTGGAACAATGTTAATAATAATGCAATCAATCTTGGGTGTTGGGCATGTTTGGAAACAAGCATTGAGATTGTATATCCAAGAAGTTGGAAAATATTCATGTACCTAGGAGCCATAATTAACCAATGAGATTTTGGTGTTGTGTTGAAATGTCCAGGTGCAGGCCCCATGATATAGTTTGAAAGCTTTAGTGAGAGAAATGACAAATTTGTCTTTTTATAATAATAGGATCTGATGTTGTAAGGAGCCATTAACAAATAGGAAGATGTTGTGGAAAAGCTATAAATGTAAATATAGGTTATTATTGTTTGGGAAAAAACTTGGTTGGGGTGGGTGTTGGATTCCAAAAATTGTGAACATGTGTGAGATATCCCTTAGAAAGGTGTTATAGTTTCAGAGAGAAGATATGGGGTAGAGGGTAGCCTATAGAAAATCATATGAAAATGTGATGAAACATAAAAAAAAACCATAACCTATGAATTTAGGGATGAAAGTCATTTTTCTTGTCCACTCTCTCCTTCATGGGTTATGCTATGGGTGGTTACTTTCCTCTGTTCTAATTGTTACCTTGCTACCATGGAAATTCAAAAAACCATGACTGAGATTATAATGGGTGAATGCGAAAGGGAACAAAATCATGATCATTCATAGTTGGAATCCTTTGTTTCTAGATTTAGGGTTTCCTTGGCCAGCCCCCATTGTAACATTGTAGGTAAGATGGATCGCCTAAGGGGTTTCTAAGTAGATAAGGGAGATCCCATTCCTCATGTTGTCTAAGCTTACAAGGGAAGTGATGTTGGTTGCAACTAGGAATGGGTTGCAATGCTAGGACATTATTTATGAAATCTGGGAATTGTGTTGAGTGTGCTAAATAAGAACCATCAAATAGGATTTCTCCCTTATGAAAGGTCTTTGTTTCAAAGTACCTACGGTTGGTTGGAATTATCTTTGTTTTCAACTAGTTGGTGCATAATTACAAACAAATTAGTATTTAATCATGACTTGTTGTTTTTCTTCAGGATATTTACTTTTGTGATGGGTTAAATGACATTATAGAGTAATTGGGGAAATATATGATTCTTACAATTCATTATGGAATGCATTTAAGGATTCCTTGTAAATATATATGTTATAGATTTTTTTTCATTCATTATATATACTCATGGTTAGATTGGTTTCCTCTATATCCATTATTTCCACCTTAGAATGCAACAACATGGTAACTGATGTATTTGTGGAGTGCCCCATCCCTTTGAATAGGTACAGAGGAGATTGTGTATGTTACAAATTGGAACCAAATCCCATATTATAGAAATGGGATGGTATGGGGAACTAATGTTAATTTTACTACGAAAATTTACAATTGCCTGTCAACTGTTTGTTACAATGCCTAAGTGAAATAAGTTAGTTATGTTTATATATGAACTTGGAAATGACAATTTTGTTTAAATGAAGTGTTGCATGATTAAATAATTTCCTTTTTAATTGTTTTCATTTATTAATTTGAATCACTATTGGCCGTAGGGAGGTTTTGGACCATTTTTGGGGAACAATTTGAAAAAATGATCGAAGTATGAATGGAGTTGCGACAAAGCTGATTGGAAAAGTGAACAACTTCAAATAATCGACCGAGAATTTAGGAAGTATAACTGTTTTGACGAAGTCTAACCAAAAGGTTGGTTAGAAGAATGAGTAAGTTTGTCCACTTACATTAATGGGATCGGGTAGTGGCCACGAGGAAAAAGGCCTTGAAGGGCCTATAAATATGTGACGGGTTGGGATTTTTGTGGTTAGATAGTTTTTGGTGAAAATGCATATGTTGTTTGTATCTTGTTGTGGAAAAATTAGTGTAATATTTTGTGCATGTCGAAGTATAAGCTGAGTTAGGGTCTCAAGGATGGAGTTTGATCTCCAGGATGCGTGCGTAGATATTTTTTAATGGGATGTTGAAGAGATGTCTGCTGTCTATGTCCACAGACTTAAGAATTATTGCTATGACTCTTAATGATAATGAATGCTTTTGTGGTTTCTTCTATCTTGGTTTTCCACGTTAAATTTATGGTGTCAAATGTCTCTGATATGCATGTTGCTTTGTTCTATGTTTATTAATGACAAAGATATGTGATGAATGAATGAAGTAATAACTAAATGAATAAGATATGTTGTTATATTTATGTATGAATGTTGTTAAGAACAAGATCTAGATTATGAGCTTTAAGAAGATAGATCTATGTTAAATTTCACTCTAAGATGATAGATCTAAACAAATCAAAGCTATGAACCAAGTAACCAAGTAGATTTTAAAATTTAAGAGGAGAAAGAGAAGAAGGCAAGCTTGTAGCCATGAAGATCAACCGGAGAGATCTTGGTGGAAGCAGTTGGACTATGTAGCATGAAAAAGTTAAGATGATGAGGAACAAACTTGTTCAAGACCTTCTCCATGGAAACCTATAAGTAACACACATAACACTTGCAAAGAGATTTGTGAGATCCAATGGTATACATACAAAAAGACTAGAGCAGCATGATAATAAACTTATTGAAAATTCTAGATCTTGATCTTTACATACATATGAAAAATAGAATCTAGAAATGAAATTATTTAAATACTCTTTCCTTTTGATTGGGAGCAATCTTAACAAGGTTAGATTCACAAATCAAACAAGAATAAAAATGCACCAAATACAGGTTACCTCAAGCATGAGCAACAATATTCATCCAACCGAATGCCTTACACCATCTAGCCTCCAAAGCTTTTATTTATTCACAATGAAAAATATAGCAACATTACAATAGAAACAACTCTTCAATCCAATTATAACTAGCTTGGGAAGGAGGAAACTATGATTTATTTATAGCAAAAACTGAAGCCCTAGCCTAGAGGGGCACAATTCCCAAGGAGGGAGGGATTGCAGCTACATGAGGAGTCAAGTTGAGATGGATTTGAGTCTAACTGAGTTTGAATGACAATCGGAGTGCTGATTGGACTGACACATCAACCGGTTAATTAAAACATCAACCAAACCACATCCAGATGAAGCCACACATGTGGAGGAGATAGAGAGGGAGCAAATCCCAAGGATGCATGCTATAGTGCACTCCCTCTTCAGCCCAGATAAACTCCTTCAATCAAGGCATGGTTAAATCTAGTCAATCCAAAGCCGATGAGACTGATTTCAGTCAAATTGGGGCAAATCCCACTGATTTAGGAATTTGGATTTTCTCCATTATTTAATTAATTTATCAATTAAAATAATCAATATTTGATTTTTAGGGTTTTCTGACCTGAGTGATGGGAAAATCACTTAAAACTTAGGAAAAGTGGGTTTATGGGTTTACCGGGTGCTCTGAGTTAGAAAATGAGCACCCCCATATCTAAAACTGATTTCTGGGCCCACTTTTATTACAAAACCAATTTTTCCATTTAGATTATCAAAAAATAGCCTAAGTTTTGGAAAAATTAAAAATTTAAAAGAACTTAAAAAATGAAAAAAATTTAAAACCTAAGGGGACTTAGACATGTTCATATGACTCGGCCATAATGCCTAGCATGTTTATACATTGATACATAGACTCTAACAATATCAATAGGCCTAAATGTCAATCCGACCACCCCAACTTTGGAGGAGTTTGGTGAAAAACTCAGAAATTATCAATCGTTTATTCAACAACCAATAATAACCAAGGGAAAAAACACCCTGGGAAGATCGAATTGACAAGTAAGTCTAGGAGACTGAGTCTTTTACAGACACTACCATGCTAGAACATTTTATTACAACTCCCCTACGGGATATGAACATGTGATATAGTACAACAAGCACTTCCCAGAACAAATTCTGAAGGTCTTCTGAAGTCCGGACAAATCATCTTTGTCTTGTTCACCAGGCTCACTTGATAAAAAAACACTAAGTACAACTTAGGTGGTAACACTAGCATGATAAACATTTCCCATTAAATTTTTCATCTCAGATATTTATTTATGCTTATGCTAATGTGTGTGTACAATGAATGATGCGCAGATGGTTTCTATATTCCAACAACAACAAGCTGCGATGTCCCTACTTACAACTGAAGGATTCAAGAAGCAACAATCGCTTAAATAGTTTAGCAAAGGGACATAACAAAAAAACCCAAAATCCATGAGGGATGTTGCATTTTGCAAGATAGAAAAGTGTCTCACTCGGTGATCAGAAGTCATACCTTTAACCATAATGAATGAGCTGACTATGATTCAATTTATAGAACAAGAAATCATTACCAGGTTTGGTGTGCCTTAAATTATAGTCTTTAATAATTATTCATATTTATCATCATTGAATATCATTGAGTTTTCATAATAAAAGGGTATCTTATTGTGTTACTTGTGGAACTACTTAGATCCCCATGGGAATGGTGTCTAGAGTCCATGAACAAAAAATTGAGCGGGATTATAAAGAAGATGGTGCTTGACCACCACTCTAACTTTCATAATGCACTCTTCAATGCATTTTGGGTTAATCGAGTTGTACCCAAAATAGGATTGGGCACTTCTCTTTGCTTCCTCATTTACAAAAAATAAGCATCACTAGCTTCTAATATATATTTACCTTTTTGTAGATTTTGTAGGCAATAAATAATACGGTTCTTTAGCCATTGAAAATAGAATAGTTACTTTCTTGAATTTTGGAAGAGGAGAGAGGCAAAGCAAAGAAGAATCTTGTTTCTTATCACATGATTGCTAACAATTGGTTTGACAAGCATGCATTAGATTATAAGTAACTTCAAGTTGAATATCCCATCCCCGAGTGGGGCAACCCTAGCAACCCAACGTAGAAACTTATGAATTTCCATCAACTTTGGTTGGGACCATATTAAGATGTAGAGGAGGTTGTCCCTCGAATGTAATGTATCCAAGATATGGAGGGAGATAAATCCACACTTCCAACAAACTGACAACCTTTGAATTTTTATTTAATTTAGATTTCCCTTAATGTATAATAAATTGTAAGTATTAGGTTTTATTTGCTTTCATGCTTGGGTTTTCTAACTAATTTATTGCATTCTTTCACTTAGTTGCAAGTTTGTTTCATGCTTTTGATATCATGTTTTATTAGATTGGTTTATTATTTTCACATTTTAGTTTTGTTATTGTAACATTCATAGAATTGAGTATCTTTTCATTGAAATATTCCAAATAAATTTCTACTGGTTATGAGCTTTAGGAAAAATTATTTTAACTATCGATAGTGGATGTCACAAATAACCCATTGAACCAGTCAAGCATGCCATGGTGCAGAGTTTTCACGACTAGAGGCCACCATTCAGAAGAATGTTATCATCTTCAGAAAATTGTAAGTACCCCTCAGAGCCTATTTTGTAAGTTCTGTCAATCTATTGGGAATGATGAGAAGGATTGCTGAACATATCAGTTTCTCCAAGAGCGTATAATTGACACTTATTTGATGAAGGGATATTAGTAAGCTCAAGCTAAAAGGGGAAATGCATAATTTAATCAGCCAAGAAGTGGAATCCATGGATGTGGCCGAGGAGGATATGGGTGAGGTAGAGGTGAGTTGATCTACTATAACTGCAACCAAACATGACATTATACCAAAGAATTCCAGAACCTAACTTCAACGTGTTCCTATTATAAATAATTGGATCACACTATTGAAGATTGTCCCCATATCATTGTAAAGAGGCAGACAAAGACATATTAGGACCAGATCTAGAAAACGAACTAGAATGTGCATAATATCATAGCCGAGCCAAGAGAGAAGCCACCCACTATCACTGTTGTTACTAGAGGTGGGGATATGACATAAAGGATAGAGTGAGTCATATGTAGGACTCAAAGGATCGACGAACTGCACAACGACAAGTACCATTTGATGTACAAAAAAAGAAAGGAGTATCTTTTGAGGATCAAAATGAATTTATGGAGAGACATAACACAACTTCGACTTCTACTACTCTGCTAACATTTGATGACAAAGGTATCTATGTTATGCCGCCTCGGTTTGATCGGTCTATGCTAGAAAAGTCACCTGGAAAGGTAAATGTTCTAAGAAACTTTTTGAAAAGATATTTAGTTATGTTTAAAGATGGAACCACATGAGTGGAGTTGCATAGTTTATTAGATGAAACGGAAGAAGTTATACATAATAGAGTAGTGAATCACATTCACAATAACATAAAGATTGGGATAGAATTACGCATGAATTCACAAATCGGGGATTACGACATGGACTGTGTCATATTATATCTGGGCTCATATTTTAATATTCTTACTAAATCGACATGGGAAAGTATGGGGAAAATGAAGTTGGCATGGTCTCTAGTTCAGTTGAGATTGGTTAATTAACAAAAGGTGATACCATTTGGAATAATGGAGAGAGTCCTTATCGACGTGGAAGGACTTCATACTTTTGCAGACTTTGAGGCCATAGAAATTGTCGATGACACCAACCCTTATCTAGACTTGTTGGGTATTGATAGGGCTATTGAGAATAGAACCATTATTAATTTTAAGAAGATGATATTGTTGATTAAGTTTTCATTGATTTCAATGGTGTCTGGTCATTGATGGCAACTATTAACTCCTTGGTGCCCCTTGTGGAGCCCTTGAGGGTTAGTGTTTAGTTTTTGGCTTTCTTGATCCTCTTGCATGTGGAGAATTGGGTCTTGGAACCCACACTTATGGTGGTATCATTGTTGGAACCCATTCTTATGGGGTCCTTGGAATTTTGGGTCTTGAACCCACACATATGGTGGTTTCATGGCCCTTGGATGCTATATGGTCATTGGCATGTTGTAGCCTAGTGATCATGCATATGAAGCCCATAAGCTGTTGCAAACTAGTGGTGAGGTCTTTGTACCCCTATTTTGTTGAAATATTGTAACTTCAAAGAATATTCTATATGTATTTCTTTATGGTCCCCGATGGTCCTACCGGGAGAACCACTTGTATTACTTTGTACCCCGATTCTCCTAATCGGAAGAACGAATAAGAGTCATGAGGTAGTCCCCTCTAATTATAAAGGTGGGTCATTAGCACCCCAGTGTGGTTACTTGAGCCTACATGTGTAACTGGATCCTACATGATTAACTTGAGCCTACATGACAGATGAGTTAACTTAAGTGAACGGATGAATATAAATAGAGGTGTAGTGATCCTCATTTGGGACACACACTCTCACTTGTGTAGTGCATTAGTGGAGGAGAGAAGTAGCTGGAGAAGGAGGAGGATTAGGCTTTGATCTCCTTACTGATTTTATCTTTTGTCTTTTAACTTTTTGGGGCATCTATATTGAGGAAGCTTTTGCTGGGTTTTCCCAGGATAAATCTGTGTTGTTCTTGTGATACTGTTTCTTTCAGTGATATTTATTATATGATTTTGTTATGAAAATGAAATGAAATACTGAAGTATTAGCTAAGCATATGAAAATTTAACATGGTATCAGAGCCACCCTGAATAGGACAACTTTCACAAGGGAAAATAACACTCGCTCTCTCCCCAGAAGAAATTAGGGCTTCTTGCTGAAGAGGAATTTTTGAATAAGCCTAGCATAGGATTTATATCCTCATCAAAATCGAAGTTTAGAGACCTGGATCAATAATTTTGGTTGGGTGAAACTCCAGGAAAGTCAAACCCTAGTTTGACCCCGAGCTAGAAAAACCCTAAATACCAAAACTGCTAAGTTTTGGTACATTCACTATATCCCGAGATTTGCGAAGGTTCAAGAGCTGAAAATTGCAAAGGCAGAATATAAAATTCTAATGTACACGTTTTCCAAAATTTGGCCCCAGATTCGCTATATTCTGGGAGATATGATCCCTCCAAGTTAGGGTTCCAGCCTCTTCCAGAGTTCATCCCTAAACATGACATGGGGAAAATTGCTATAGCTTGGGCTACAGAGGTCCAAATTGAATTCTGGAAGATGTTCCAGAAATAGAATGGAATTTAATTTTGGTGATCTGAATTTTAGAACTAGAAGAGGAAACAGTGACATGTGGAATTTCGTACAACTTCGTTGTTCTGAACAGTCCTGTAACAGGTCACCTTGGGAAAAGGATCATAAATCCCAATTGGTGAAACCAATTATGATGAAACCTATGTTGTTGGATCAGGGACATGCGAAGGTACCTTAGTACGAAATTTCAGACACAGAGGAGTAGTAATTTCAGAGATATCACAGAAACAGTGATAGGCATTTCTACAGAAGAAATTGGAAAACTAAGGCTTCCTGTTTCGGGAGCTTCCCTCCACTGTTTTAAGAAAAGGAGTACATTGGAAAGCTCTATTTGAAGATATATATCTTTCTATCCAATCAGATCTAAAATATTCCAAGATTTTAAAATTAGGGTTTCTCTGACAAACCCTAGATCAGCCAGCTCCAGAAGCAGGACGGACACCTCAAATCGGTAAGATCTAATCTTTTGCTATTTTCATTTGAGGTTCTCATTTCAAAGTGATCTATCACATCAGATTGATGATAAGATTGGTGAAGTTGACAACTTCCAAGAATGGAAGTATTTGATCTCTCTGAAGAAAATGAATTGGACACCTTCATGAATAGAGAGGTTCCAGTTCCAGAAGGAGATGAGGCTCAAAGCCTTACACAAGAAGATCAGTGTTGATTCAATCACGGATCAACTTGTACCACAAGTGTCTTCCCTAAAGACACTGAAGATGTTTGATTATTTGATCAAGATATTTGAAGATAAGAACTTAAATCAGAAGATGGCTTTGAGAAAACAGTTGAAGAATGTGAAGATCCAAAATGCAGAACAACTTGAAGCGGTAGAAGAAGAAGTAGAGAATAAAGAAGTGGTGATAGCCACCTTGAATGGCCTCCCAGGATCATGGGATTCATGCATGCGAGGAATGTGTGCTAGAAGGAAGTGATTACTTTCAGTTGACTCATAAGAAGAGAAGAAGAAGATGGGAGCAATTGAAGATCAAGCTGTCACCATTCAAAGAAGATCCCTCAAGTGATGAAGAATATGAAGAACTCAATTCTTGAAGAACCTGTTATCCATCTTATCATTTGATAAGAAATGATGATGTCATGAATGCAGAAGATGATGAAGTAGAAGGATCAAGAAGGAGTCTACCCACGAAACGAATAAAAGATAAGTATTCAATTGTCATTGCATGATATTGTTTTGATTATATTTAGTTGGTGTGTTACGCATGATAGACTGTTTGCATTAATGACAACATACTACTAATATGCATGTGATGGGTAAGTAGCTCATGGTGCTATATATCTCTCCATTGCTACTTATCTAGAATGAAACCTCTTTGCTGACATATTGGATTAGTGCACAATCTCAATGATGTCATGATAGAAGGAATATAGAAAGCTTCCATGAGATATGGATGAATGTTGTATTGGCTAAATAGTTTCATGATGCATAAGAATTTATCATTATGCATATGTTTTATGAAATAGTTCTAACCATGAAACTGGTGCATTTGAATTGTTGGAAAGGTCTTGTACAACCTCCTACAAGAAAATAAGGATGAGACTTGTTCCGAAGAACAAGTGATGATAATTCAAGATTCACTCCAATAAAAATGAATCTAAAGCTCCCAGGGTCAGAGACACCATGATGGAAGAAAGAGCTTCACAAAGCGGTAGATCCACCTCGAAGGATGAAGATCACCATGGGTGCGAGAGATAACTCAAGATGAATAAAATAATGCTATGAAAGAAGCTATGATCAAAGAATAACAGTTGATCATGGGGAATGATGTATACGATATGATTTCGAGACCTAAAAGGAAGTACGTAGTATCTATGGATCTACAAGAACAAGTGTACAAAGCAAGGTTCGTGATTTGCCTCTGAAAGAATAGACTATGACATAACATACTCTATTGACCAGACCTACTAGAAGTTTATATCAAGCAGAACCACCTATATAGAATAAAGAAGGAAGATGATACTCCACTTCAGGGGGAGTGACTACAGAAGATATCTAAGTTTGACATGATACGACATGATGGATCGAGACCTTACCAGGAGTAAAGTGGGTTCCAACCTTCAAGGTTGAATGCATAAGACTAGGATATGTTGATGACCTGACAAGATGAACTCATGGAAGATGTTATGATGAAAGAATACTAGAATGATGTATGGGATATAGTTCCCAAACTAGAAGGAAAGAGTATTGTATCCTCCAAATGGATATATAAAATAAAGCATGCAGCTGATGGAAGTATCGAGAAGTATAAAGCAAGATTTGTGGCTAGAGGTTTCTATCAGAAAGAGGGAATTAATTCTAAAGAGACACTTACTCTAGGAAGCAAGGTACACTTCTTTCAGAACTATGATGGCAGTTGCTTCCATGATGAAGTAAAGAAAAGCCTTCCTTAATGGTATGATTGAGAAAGAGTTTTTCATCGAATAGTCATGAGGATTTGAAGTTGAAGACAGATGGAATCACAAGAAGGCCCTCTATGGCCTGAAGCAAGCTCCCAGAGCTTGGTATGGAAGAATAGATAGTTTCTTGTCAATTATGAGCTTTACCAAGAGTAAAGCTGATCCTAACCTTTATCTCAAGGTTGTAGAAGATGAACCTGTCATCTTGTTATTATATGTGGATGACTTATTCTTGGTAGGGAATGAGAAACAGATCATGGAAAGCAAGAAGAAACTAGCAGAAGAATTTGAGATGAAAGACCTTGGGTTAATGCATTATTCCTAGGTCTGGAAGTATGGCAAAGTTCAGAAGGAATTGTTGTCAACCAGGGAAAGTATGCGGTAGAGATATTGAAGAGATTCAATATGTTCGAATGCAAAGCCATGGCCAGACCCGTGGATTCCAAAATGAAGTTGTTAGCCGATGACCAATTAGAATTAGTGGATGTGAGTCACTACAGACAGATCATTGGGTCATTGATGTATTTAACAAATACCAGACCAGACATTTTTTTTTCTTTGAACACCTTAAGTCAATTTCTTGTTCAACCAAGACAGGTTCACTTAGTAGCTGCAAAACATGTGATGAGATATCTGAAAGGGACTATAGACTTTGGTCTATACTATGATGGTAGCGATGAGTATAGATTGTATGGCTACACAGATGTAGATTGGGATAGAAGTATTTGAGATAGGAAAAGCACATTAGGTAGATGATTTTGTTTAAGGTTTGCTATGAGTTCATGGTTTAGCAGGAAACATGCCAGTGTTTCTCGTAGCATGGTTGAAGTAGAATACATAGCAGATTGCTCTGCTAAGTTGTGAAGCCATAAGGCTTCGAAAGATGATGTCAATATTATTCAACCTAGAGTTGGACACTACCATGATTCTATGTGATAATAAAAGTTGTATAAAGATGACAAAGAACCCAGCATTCCATGATAGATCGAAGCACATAGAAATCTGGTATTTCTACATATGAGATGATGTTTCAGTATTTACATACTGTAGATGTAGATGATGGTGATTCCATATTTCTATACTGAATATATAGATGATGATGCTTTTAGTATTCACATACTGGAGATACAGATGGTGATAGTTCAGTATTCACATACTAAAGATGTAGATGATGATGGTTTGGATGATGATGTACTGAAGCAGACTCTTTCTTGAGTAAAGTTCGAACACTTTCGAGACAAGCTTGGTGTTGTTTAGAAAGACCTTCCTTGAAATGGGGAGTAGTGATTTTGCAGTGGATTGTATCATCCCTGGGCGCTTGCCCTAAAGTGATCCGGAGACCTCGGTCCTCGAGAATGAAGAGGGATTGTATCATCCCAGGACATTTGTCCAGAAGTGATTCAGTGACCTTGGTCCTCGAGAATGAAGAGGGATTGTATCATCCTGGGACATCTATCCAGAATAGATCTGGTGACTTTGGTCCTCGAGAATGTAGTGGGATTGTATCATCCCTGGCCATTTTCCCTAAAGTGATCTGGTGACCTCGGTCTTCGAGAATGTAGTGGGATTGCATCATCCTTGAACTTCAGTTTAGAATGGTATCTGGAGGCTTCGGTCCCCGAGAATGTGGTAGGATTGCATTGTCCTTGGACCTAGTCCTAAATTGATAGGGACTGATTATCCCATAATCAATTTGGTGAATTCGGTACTTGAGAACGTGTGTTGATGCCGTAATTCCTAGAGGAAGGATTGTCTGAGTTCCACATCTGTGTTGATCCCGTAATTCCAAAAGGAAGGATCGTTAGTAACTCTATAAAGACCTAAATCCCATAATTCCGAAAGGAAGGATCATTGAATTGATCCCGTAATTCCAATAGGAAGGATTGTCTGAGTTCCACAGATGTGTTGATCCTATAATTCCAATAGGAAGGATTGTATGAGTTCCACATCTATGTTGATCCCATAATTCCGAAAGGAAGGATCGTTAGTAACTCCGTAAAGACCTAAATCCCATAATTCCGAAAGGAAGGATCATTGAATTGATCCCGTAATTCCAATAGGAAGGATTGTCTGATTTCCACAGATGTGTTGATCCCATAATTCCAATAGGAAGGATTGTCTGAGTTCCACAAATGTGTTGATCCCGTAATTCTGAAAGGAAGGATCGTTAGTAACTTCGTAAAGACCTAAATCCCATAATTCCGAAAGGAAGGATCGTTAGTAACTCCGTAAAGACATAAATCCCGTAATTCCGAAAGGAAGGATCATTGGTAACTCCATAAAGACCTAAATCCCGTAATTCCGAAAGGAAGGATCATGTTGATATTTTGATGATGTTGATGTTTTTATGATGATGATGATGTTTCTGATCGAAAGATCAGATGTTGCTGATGATGATGATGTTCTCTAATCGAAAGATCAGAAGTTGCTACTGATGATGATGTTCTCTGATAGAAAGATCAGAATATGATGATAATGATGATGTTTCTCTGATCAAAAGATCAGAAGTTGCTGATGATGATATTCTCTGATTGAAAGATCAGAATATTATGATGATGATGTTTTCTGATCCGAAGATCAGAATTTTCTTATGATTATGATGTTGTTGATGATGATGATGTTTTCTGATCGAAATATCAGAATGCGATGATGATGATGATGTTTCTGATCGAAAGATTAGAATGTGATGATGATGACATCCTAATGATGATGATGCCATATTATCAAAGTATGATGATTATGACGTACTGATCGAAAGATCATAATATGATGATGAGTTGATGTTAGAGTATGATGATGTTTGGTTGATGATGTTTCTGATCAAAAGATCAGAGGCTGATGATAATGATGAGTCTGATTGAAAGATCAGAGTATGATGATGATGTTGTTGTTGATCGAAAGGCCAAAGTGCTGAAGAAGATGTTGCTAATCTAAAGGTCAAAGTGTTGAAGATGATGTTGCTAATCGAAAGATCAAAGTGCTAAAGATGTTGCTGATCGAAAGGTCAAAGTGCTGAAGATGTTGCTACTGATTGAAGAGTCAAGATGCTGCTGATCGAAGCGGTCAAAGTACTGATGATGCTGAAGACTAAAGATTGAAGATGAAGGCTACATGATGTTGAAAAGCTTCCAATGATTTATAGATGTATCACCCTGATGATGTTGA
Organism: Pseudotsuga menziesii; assembly: GCA_001517045.1. NCBI lineage: Eukaryota > Viridiplantae > Streptophyta > Pinopsida > Pinales > Pinaceae > Pseudotsuga > Pseudotsuga menziesii. The sequence continues at coordinate 376,044 of LPNX011062936.1, forward strand.
TGATGTCCTCTATCTCTCTCCTATTGTTGTTGTTGATGTTGTTATAGAATACCCTTCTCATTAAGGGGGAGTGTTGAAATATTGTAACTTCGAAGAATATTCTATATGTATTTCTTTGTGGTCCCTGATGGTCCTACCAGGAGAACCACTTGTATTACTTTGTACCTCGATGCTCCTAATCGAAATAACTAATAAGAGTCATGAGGCAGTCCCCTCTAATTGTAAAGGTGGGTCATTAGCACCCCAGTGTGGTTACTTGAGCCTACATGTGTAACTCGAGCCTACATGATTAACTTGAGCCTACATGATAGATGAGTTAACTTAAGTGAATGGATGAATATAAATAGAGGTGTAGTGCTCCTCATTTGGGACACACACTCTCACTTATGTAGCGCATTAGTGGAGGCCTAGAAGTAGCTGGAGAAGGAGGAGGATCAGGCTTTGATCTCCTTGCTGGTTTTATCTTTTGTCTTTTATCTTTTTGGGGCATCTATATTGAGGAAGCTTTTGCTGGGTTTTTCCCTTTAGGGTTTTCCCAGGATAAATCTGTGTTGTTCTTGTGATACTATTTCTTTCAGTGATCTTGCTTATATGCTTTTGTTATGAAAATGAAATGAAATACTAATGTATTAGCTAAGCATATGAAAAGTTAACATATTTTTGGGTGTTGGTACTCTTATTGTGGTGAAGATATATAGTGGAACCATTGGATATGTTTTTAATGATACATAGAACTTGAATATGATGATGATATTCTTGAAAAAGTATTTGTTCCCACTTGAATGGTGGTGTTGGGGTCCTTGATACCCTTGATATGATGAGTATATGGTGGATCCCTCCTCTTTGTTGATGTGAAGTCTATGGATGTGAAGACCATCGAATCCCTCATGCCTTTGATGATATCCATTGAATCCTTTGACCTTGGAACTTATGCATAAGGTAACATGGTCTTTGCCACCTTTATGTGTGGAATCTTTGAAGTCATGAAAAAATTGAATAATTTAAGGGTATTAGACCAAGAATTTACAAATAAACCCACCATAGGGAGATAATCATTGTCAATCCATTTCCGTTGATATGTCGAGAATATTCTAACTCCTTACGGTTGAAGAGATATGAATTTTTGAAGTTGGTGTATGCCACCTTTTTGGGTCAGCTGACCAAACAAAAGGTAATTTAATTATTTGTAATTTTGAAATGCATGTCAGCCCAGTTTGAGGTGCTAACTTTCCTCCATGACGCATATAAATAGAACATAAAAAATTTCATTTGTTTATCAATCAAGTCTCTCTTTGGTATTTCAGAACTCCTGGAGAAAATTGTGAAACTTTGTGTAGAAGAAATTTTTGGTCATTTATGAGGATTGAAGAGATTCACTAAAATTGGCATAAATTTCTCATACTGAATTAAAATTACAAAATTCTTAGCTCATTGGAAATATTTTTGCGAGGCTATGTGATGAAATGATATAGAGTTTATTTTGGTTTGTCTATAATTTCTTCATCTTGTGATCTTCAAAAAAGGTACATAAGCAACTTAGTACAGGTTGATTCAATTGAGAAGAATTGACACAACTTGCCTTATGTGCAGTTGGTTTGACTCAAATTGGCTGAGTTGTATGATCAGTTGGTTTGACTCAGGTGGAATGAGTTTGGTGCAGATTTGGTTAGACTCATATTGGCTGAGTCGGTTAATGTGAGCAACAAATTGATTGGTATAGCTTGATTGGACAAGTTGATTTTATAAGTTGATGAGCCGTGCGATACAATGAACAATGATCAGTTGATGAGTAGTGATCATATGATGAGCAATGGTTAGTAGTGGAAGTGGTTATCTAGTGTGGTACAAATTATGCAGTGTAGTATAGGTGTTTATTAGTAGTTTCGCATGATCAATGCAGTTATGGTTCAACAATTTCTATATTCATATTAGGGTGGTAGGACGGGGTAAGGAAAGGGGGGTATAGCCTCCTTCCAGTTGTAGCTGAAGAACTAGGGAGTTAGAGCTTCCTTCAAGTTGTAGCCTGTAAATCAAGGGGTTGTATCCTCCTTCCAATTGTAGCTAGAGTTCATTGTAATAAGGGGTTTATTTCCTCCTTCCACTTGTCGCTGGAAAACTATTATTATTATAAGGTTTCCATGGTTTTCCCCCCAAGACTTGGGTTTCCATGTAAAAATATTATGTACTGTGTTTTTCTATTATTCTTATGTGACGATGATATGATGATATGCATAATGATAATAACATACTCTTCATAATATTGAATGAGTTGATGATGACTGTTAACTTTGAAAAAGTAACGAAAGCTATACACACTACTCACCCCCCCCACTTTTAGTGTGCTTGGTGTGTCCAACAGATATTGTTGTTTGAAAATTCAAAGATGACCATGGTTGCACCTTTGGATCCATTGGAAGGCCAAAGGTATATGGAACTGTTAGAGGATGTTAACAATCAATTTAACACCCTTAAGATATGAAGTATTGAAGCATATTTTTATCTTTCCCGCAACATGAAGATCATAATTTTGGAACAATTGAGAGCTTCAATATCTCATCTGACCACTGCTTCAACAAAGGAATAAATATTTGAAGAAAAAGGTTTCTATAGAGAGCCTAATTCCATTACCACTTATGGGAAAAAACATAGTTTCCATAGCTCCTATAATGGAAATAATACATAATGTATGTATCAATTGTCCTGAAAATTCTGAAATATCAAGTTAAATGCCTAAAAAACTATGAAAAGTGGGTTTTTTGATGAAAATAATAAGACATTATGAAAAATTTTAGTCCCACATTCACGTTTATCAATTGATTTCACAAATCCCAATTCTATATAATAAAATCATATTAGTTGAAGTAAATACCATAAAGTGAGAGTAAAGTCATGTTGGAGGAATTGAAGGCTAGAAATGGATTTTCTACTACAAAGGATTTTTGGCATCAAGGGCATGGATGGTAGAGGAGTAAATATAAAAAAATGACAAGGAAGACACCTTCAAGGATTGTAAGTATTTATTGATTTGCATCTCATATGAATCGATTCAGTCCCCCCCCCCCCTAATTCTTGTTCAATGGCTTCCCTCCAAGTTTTACTTTGAATTTGAATTGGTAGTAACTAGATCTAGCTTGAATTATTTAAAGATTGTTGGTAGGATATTAGAAAGGATGTTTTGTGGTTATATTTACAGGTGTGAAAGATATTTAAAGGGATGCATGATCAACTATAAAAAACCCCCATCAAACTTCAAGGCCAGAATAGATATTCTCCTCTCTTCCTCCCCTTCTCAAAATCCATGAAATAAATCTTAAGATCATAGGGTAATTGTGATAATTGATTTGTATCTCTTTCAATCGGGATTCACCCACCCATAGAAATAGGAGAGGAAGACATAGATTCAGCTGTAGAAACTCCAATAAAAGAGGAGAATATGACATAGATGAGTTGGATAACTTTTATAATATTTCTTTCCAATTAAATGACTATGTCAATCCTATGGCAGATGGCATGTTGAGCTAGAGAAGTGTTAGCTCATGCTCGTCTGATTGCGGTGAATCCATGGAAAATTGGAATAACCATTTTCATGAGACTTCAATGAGGAAATGTGCTCAGGTTAGAAAATCACTATGATGGGTCAGAATAGAGGTATGTGAATTTCCCACTTAAGAAAGATTTCCTAATCTTGCTACATTTCTGAGTGAGTTTGAAACCAAAGTACCATAAAATCAACGATTGTTGGCCTTAGATGTGGCCCTGAGAGATGCTCCAGCGAGGTCATGGTTTGTTCATAACCAATCTATAGAAATTTTGGCTCAGCATTGAAGACTCTTGGAAATACAATTTGGTTAAGGAGTTCTATATGTCGAAGAAAAGTATATCGAGTTGACTAGTCCTGTCAACCATATTGATTCCTGGAGTACCATGTGGAATGCTGTACCCAAGTAAGAATGGGTGTACATGTACATACATACACTAGATATGATACCAAGAAATTGGTATACGTTTCTTGAGCTGTGACGAGGGACTGCAGAGTGGGATGAATTAGATAGAAGCTTCAGTCAAAATTTAAGTTGTAAATATGAAATCCCAATGATGGACATAACTCTCCAAGTGATTAAAGCTAAAATTTCCAAATAAATATCAATACTAGTATGAAATTTGCCGTAGTGGACTACGACCATCCAGAACCCGATGGAGTGATACAACATTTATGGATATCCTGAGGATGACGACCTCAGAGATATACATATTTCAAATTTCGAAGGAAGATGAGAATTAGGAGGACTAGGCATTTCATCTGATAAATTCCTGTAGCCACTAAAGATCAAAAGGTAAATATCAATTCTCCTGAGAATCCTAAGTTTGCAAACATTGGTGATGACTGGGATGATGAAATGGTAGGGAATATTATGGACTTGTTGCATGAATTTCAAGATTTGCTCCCAAATTTTTTTTCTAAGATGAAGGGAATTATTGAAGAACTTGGAGTGATGAAGATTCCATTGAAGATGGATGCTAAACCTGTTAAGAAAAGACCGTATAGGATGAATCCAAGATACAAAGAAAAATTTAAAGCATAGCTTGACAGAATGATGGAAGCAGGTATTATTGATCCTATAGAGGAGTTAGAGTGGATCATTCCAGTGGTCATCCAAGACAAGAATACTAGTGAAGCTCGCATTTGCTTCATCTTGCAGAAACTGAACAATTACTACTTGCATGACCCTTTTACTACGCCATTTACAAACGCGGTACTAGAGAGTGTTGGAGGAAAAGATGAATATTAATTTACTGATGGATTCTCTAGATACCATAAAATCAGAATTGCTAAAGAAGATCAACATAATACCACCTTTGTGACAGAGTGGGGTTTCAACTTGCTTCTAGTATATGGTAATGCTCCCACACTTTTTTCTAGGATAGTTGTCACTGCTTTCAAAGAATTCATTCATAATTTTCTTAAAGTATGTTTTGATGATTGGACAGTGTATGGGTTGATCAAGAATCATATTGAAAGTATCATATTAATGTTAGAATGATATAGAAAATTCCAGGTCTCTTTGAACTTGAAGAAATGTATATCTTGTGCACCTTTTGGCATACCTTTGGGCCATGTTGTTTGTAAAGGAGGGATGCTGATGGACCCTACAAAGATTTCTATCAAAGTGAACTTACCTCCACCAACTTCAGTTAAGCATCTATGGACTACATTGAGTCACTGAGGGTATTATCATTGTTAACAATAAAATTAACACCCTTGAGAGTGTTGGTCTAAAAACATATTTCTACTTCACCTGCAACATGAAGATCAAAGTTTTTGAACAATTGAGAGCTTCAATCTCTCATTTGATCACTCCTTCCACAAAGGAAGAAATGTTTGAAGACAAGGTGGCTCTAAAGATTCCAAGTCCATGACCACTTAAGGGTTAAAACCAATTTCCTATAACTCACACAGTGGAAAAAATGCCTGACATGGGTATTAATTGTCATGGAAATACTGAAAATCAAGTTTGATGCCTGAAAAATAGGTAAAGTGGGTTTTTTTGAAGGAAACAATAAAAAATATTAAAAAATACTAATCCCACATCCATGGTTAATATATTGGGTGCAAAAACCCCAATCCTATATAAGGAAGGCATATGAGGTGAATTAGAGGAGACAAATTAGAGAGCAAAGGCATGCTGGAGGAATTAAGGGCTAGAAATCACTTTTTTACTACAAAGTTTTTGGGCATCAAAGGAATGGATGGAAGAGGAGTAGGCATAGGCTATGGAGAAGGAAGGAACCTTTAAGGGTTTTAAGTATTTGTCCATGTCCATCTATTATGAATCAATTAAGTTTTCTTCCCAATTATTGTTCAATGTTTTCCCTTCAAGTTTTATGTTGATGTAGAATTGGTAGGAAATTAGATATAACCTATATTTATTAAAGATAGTTTGGTAGGATAGGCAGAAGGATTTTGTGGTTATATTTGCAGGTGTGAAGGAGATTCAAGGAGCTGCAAGGACAACCATCAAGTAACTCCATCAAATTTCAAGGTTATAAGAGGTATTCTCCTCTCTTCCTCCCATTCTCAAAATCCATGAGAGGAGGTTGAAGATATTAGGATTATTGTGATAATTGATTTGTTTTCTATAAATTGGGATTCACCCATCCCATAGAAATAGGAGAGTAGGATATAGCTTCAGTTGTAGAATACTCCATTAATAGAATGATGACTCCACTAGGGAGCTAAGGGGTTCTTCTCCTGAAACTATTTTTCTTGAGTGTTTCCCCCCTTTTGGGTGTTTTTTAATTCATATATATAAATTCATGCTTCATATATGCCTTTAGAGACCTTATTTCATTTCTAGAGGCTAAAACCGGCATAGATGAACCTTTACACATCAAAATGCTTGAATTTTTTTAGGGATTTTTTTGCGAGATCTACATTTTTTTGATATAAGTAGGTCACAGTGGTGGAAGGTGTGTATACATGTAGGTCATACACTTATAGGTTGTGCATACCTTCATATACATGTGGTTATTCTTTGAATAACTGCATATGGAACAGAGTCTAGTATTTTGGGCATAAAATCCTCATTTCTTGTCCATTTTGAGTGATTTTTTTATATGGAAAGATTAGGAAAATATCTAATTGATTTTACAGTCTAATTTTTCATCCATTTTTCTCAAATATTTGAGTATTTTTTAATATTTTAAATATTTGTGTGCTTACTATCTTGAAAATTGTGAAAAAACTAGGAATCACAAATCACTGTTTTAGGCCTATATTTAGGGATGATTTTGAAATTTGCAGAATTATAGATGACATTAGATACCTGTAAGGACCTATCAGGATAATATTTGAAGAAATTAGGATCAATTTCACTTGAATTTGGAAGTCCTATAAACCTCCTTAAAAATCTAGGAAAATCACTTTGATTAGTAATTTTTTGAGTTTTGTTCAAGTTTTTCTTTAAAAGATTGCTCAGATATGAATGTTTATGACATATTTACCATTTAGATCCTTTATTTCACTATTAATGGATGAAATTTTGTCTAATTTGGTCACTTTAATCACATGTTTGCATAAGGAAATTCTCAAAACATTGAAGAACATGACACATTGTTTCAATTTATGAACCTTTAGGACTTGAATTTTGAAGTCTCATGAACTTGCTGAGCTGCCACACAACTTGAAATCAAAATGAACACACATTTAATACCATCATTCATTAAAATTAAACATTTAGAAAGAAAACATAATGCAATTGAATAATCAAAATTGAATCACGATCCTACATTTAAACATTAGTTTGAGAGACTTACTAGAAACAGGAAAAACATTGAACATTAAATTTTTTTCCATTTCCAATTAGTGAAAGTTGAAGCAAATTCAGCACATCCTATGTTTAAATCCAATCTCTTGAACCCTTGCTAAGAAATTGATTTTTTCAAATTTGTAAAAGTGATTTTATTTTGAAATATGCATGTTCGAAGGATCTCAAAGAACCTCTAACTCTTCCATAGTGTAGAAGTTAATTGAAATAAATGAAAGAGTAGCGAGAATTGTGCATTTGACTGGTTCTACATTTTGAGTCACAATCACCACCAGTTTCAGCATCACTCCTTGAAACTAAGCAGACTACCCTAAAATCAATACTTAATGTAAAATCTATCAAGATTCTTTTTGATATTTCCAACATAGATTAGGCTAGGGCGTTGGAATAATATTGGAGAGTTAACACTCGAAGGCCACACAATTTGAAACTAGTATTGAGTAAAGAGAATCAAATCCATTAGTAGCAAAGAGTGCATGTTGGGAAAGCGCTTCTGACACATGTGTTAGGCACATGGTCAATCTGAATTAGTAAGGGTGGTACCCCCTAGGCTTGCTTATTTGGTGGGATATGAGCACATTACAATATTTTAGTTAAGTGACAAGTCCTCGGGTGACATCACTTTCTTTAGATATCTAGTCTATGTGAGTTATTCTAGACTGGCGACTGTCCTACCCAACCACCAATTGTGAATTGGTAACTATAGTTTCTTTTCCTAGGGGATCACGTAGGGTGTTGTGAGTAACAATACTTTGGATAGACACAAGGTTGTTTCATCTCCTTGGGAGGGTGAGTAGCCAAGAGCTAACACTTGCACCCTTTGTGATTGACGAACAATGTAACTATTTCTCATACCTTCACTATTTAGTAATTTTTGATGCTTAATGTACCTCAGGAGATACTAGTTTTGGAAGGACCTCTAAACAACTTTTCACTGAACTTTGGTTCTTTGGAAAGAAGTTTTCTTGCTGATTATCTTAGGAAATTTTAGATGTGTGGACACTTTGATTTTTGTTGAGTCTAGTTGCCTTTAGGATTGTTTGACTATATTTTGGTATACTCTAATAAACAAATCCTTTAATTAAACTTCAGAGTACTTAATCTCCTGATTCACCCATCAAGGTGGTAGCGATGCACGTTACCCAAGTTTGAGGGCCCCACTACATTGTGGAGGAATATACATGAACCACATATTTGTGACTTTGAAATTGAACTACTTATAAACCCAATCAAATGTTACTAGAAAAGAACAACATCAAATCAATTCTAAAAATTTATCACATGATAGACAAAACATTAATAGAATTGACGATCTTACTTTAGTTTAAATTGAAAAAATAGAATATCACACATTTACTCATGTAACTCCACCCTTAGCACATCCTTTAAACTCAATCATACTTGCAGAAAGTGAGTCATTGGTTAGTATTTTTGAAAGTTGAGATAATATGCAAAACATTACACTTGACCCTTTGTCTTTGTCAGGAGTTGAAGGGACCATATCAATGCAACCTAAAATAGATGTGGGATGTTTTGGTAGGGACCATTGCGACAGTATGGTACCTTGCAGAATTTTTTTGAGAGTTGCTTATTGCTGGCAAGAGATCCCAATTCTCTTGACGAGATTGAGAACATTACACCGACCGGGTAAGGAGCAGAAGGACTCCGCGGTGAACTCATTGCATAAGAAAAAGACAGGCAACGAGATGCGCATGAAATTCATATTGGGGACTATGATGTAGATTTAGTCATTCTCGATATAGGATCAAATGTGAATATCTTGTCAAAACAAACATGGAAGAAAATGGGGAGGTCGACATTGGGTTGGTCCCCTATGCAGCTGTGACTGGCTAATCAGGATAAAGTACAACCAATCTAACGTGTGTCAAAATTGGTCATCGATGTTGAAGGTATGAAGACCTACGCTGATTTCGATGTGATTGAATTCGTTGATGGTGGAGGCTCCTATCCCACATTATTGGGAATTGGATGGGCCAATGATAGTATTCCAGTAATTAACTTCAAGAAGCAGATGATGACATTTGAGAATCACAACATTAGAGTCATCGCTCCAACGGATCCTAACGAAGGATGGAGGTATATCGAGCCAGTGAAGGATGAAATCGTCAGGGGATGGGATCGTGCTTACAACATTTCAGAGGATTACATCCACCCAACTGCTGATGGTGAACTTGGTTGGAAAAACACTAGTTCTACATATTCTGATTCCAATGATGCGTTAGAAAACTGACAAAATTGTAAGCATGAGGTATTATTCAGGAAGTGCGGTCTGATCATGCAATCGCTGTGACATGTTGCGACTGAGACTATCAATTTTTCAATATATGAGGGGATGCTCAAGCTATCTACATTCTTAATGGATTTTGAAGAGAAGGTATAAGAACCTCAGCGATTGTTGGCACTTGAGGAAGCACTAAAGGCTACTCCAGCACACTGGTGGGCGACCCATAAGAAGACGATTAATGGATGGGCACAGTGTCAGCGACTACTGAGAATTCACTTTGGCGTCTCAAAAATATATCACACAGGGGTTTACGATGGGAGGAATGATCCCAAACGTCATCTAATGGAATCTCAGACTCTGTGGGGATTGCGACCAAAGGATGAATGGTTCCATGCCTTTGTCCACACTTTGGATGAAATGCCAAGATCGTGGTACGTAGCAGCAGAGCTGTGCAGAGAAATAACCACTTGGGAAAATTTGATAGTTTTCTTTTCTCATACTTCCATTTCGTAGATTCCAATCTCAATGTTTATAATGCACTTCAGCTCATCCACGATGTGGCATTGAAGGTAGTTCCAGTCGCATATCCAGTGGATCCACATACGCATTGACACATACAGTCGATGATGGGATGTTATAATGTATCTGGCAGGCATGAGGACGATGATGAGCTACATAATATCAATATTCCAGAAAAAGAAGGGAGTAGGGATGTCGTAGCACCGGATATACCTACCGATCCTATGAACCAGCCATTAAAGATTATAAAAGTCAACATTGGGACAGTGGAGAACCCAAAATTTGCATTTGTTGGGGATTATTGGGACAAAGAAACCATGGAAAAGATCATGGATCTACTGCATGAGTTTGAAGATCCATTTCCAATCAAATTCTCTGAAATGAAGGGGATCCTGGATGATTTTGGAGAGATGAAGATTCCGTTAAAGCCAAATGGGAAACTGGTAAGGTAGAGGCCGTATCTCTTGAATCCATGATACAAGGAGAGGGTCAAAGCCAAGCTTGATAGGATGTTAGATGCTGGAATAATTGAACCAATCGAAGAATTAGAATGAAATAGTCCTATGGTGGTACAAGATAAGAAAACATGTGATGTTCGGATCTCTATTGATATAAGGAAATTAAATGATGCATGTATGCACGACCCATTTCCGACACCATTCATATATGAAGTGCCAGAAGGAGTAGGCAATCAGGAGATGTAGTATTTCACAGATGGATTCTTTGGTTATCACTAGATTAGGATCGCAAAGGAGGATCGGCATAAAACCACTTTTGTTACTGAATGGTGTTGTTTTTAGTACATGGTGATGCCATTTGGATTGAAGAATGCACCTGCGATATTTTCCCGGGTTGTTGTTGTTGCATTAAAATATTTAATTCAAAATTTCTTGCAAGTTTATATGGATGATTGGACAGTGTATGGAATGATTAGGGATCATTTGGAAAACCTGCGACTAATTCTAGAAATATGTCGACAACATCAAATCACGATGAACTCAAAGAAGTTTATCTTCTGCGCACCTTTTGGGATGTTGCTAGGTCACATTGTTTGCAAGCAAGGATTGTTGATTAACCCTTTGAATGATAGCACTCATTTTGAGCTTACCACCACCACTGAATGTGAAGATGCTAGGGTGATGCTAGCGCACACCAAATATTATCGCAAATTTATAAGAGGTTATGCTGCGATTACAACTCCTATGGAGAATTTATTAAAGAAAGATACCACATTTGTATGGAGTCAAGAGTGTCAAGGGAGTTTTGACACACTGAAGGATAAGATGGCTTCTGTGCCAATACTGGTTTTCCCTGACTAGAAAAAGGAGTTCCACATCGATGTGGATGCATCGTTTGTTGCACTAGGAGTAGTGCTTGTGCAACCAGGAGAAGGGGACTTAGATCACCTAATCTCTTTTGCTAGTCGGAAGCTGTCATTTGTTGAGAAAAAGTATACAACCACAAAGAGAGAAGATCCAACAATGGTATATGTGCTACAAAAGTTTAGGCATTACCTTTTATGAAGTCATTTGAAGATGTTTATAGACAATTTTGCTTTGAAGTACCTAGTCAATAAGCCTGTGTTGGGGGGGAAGATATCCCACTGGCTACTCCTCTTTCAGGAGTTTGATTTCAAGATAATTGTGAAGCTAGGTCACTTGAATGCTGGCCTTGATCATTTATCCCGGATTGAGATAGGTGAAGAGCCAAAAAATATTGAAGACGGAATGCCCGATGCGCAACTGTTCAGAGTCGACATGGAAGATGATTATTATGATCAAATAATTCAGTTCTTGATGACAGGAGTAGCACCAGAGGAATTTTCAGCAAGTCAGAAGAAGGAGTTAGTGGTTAAGGCTTCAGATTTTCAGTTGATTGTTGACCACCTATATAAACTAGGACCAGACAAGATTTTGTGGTGATGTGTCCTACCGCATGAACAAGGAAAGATTTTAGAGGAGGCCCATGCAGGAGTTGCTGGTGGACACTATGGAGGATGAGATACTATGATAAAGGTGCTTTGCATAGGTCTTTGGGGGCCCATGTTTCATAGTGATGCGATGGATTATGCACAGATTTGCAATATCTGTCAATGCATTGGAAAGCCATCATGGAGGGATAAGATGCCGCTATTACCGCAAGTAACATTGCAGCCATTTGATAAATAAGCAATGGAGTTTGTGGGTCCAATCAATCCACCTAGGAAGAGAAATGGTGTGCGGTACATAATCACAATGACAGACTATTTGATGCTGTGGGAAGAGGCCGCACCATTTGTGGATTTCATCGCTGTGACAGCAACAAGATTCTTTCTTGAAAACATTATGATGTGGTTTGGATGTCCAAGGATATTGATGAGTGTCTAGGGCAGTAAATCCATCAACCACATAGTAAGTGCAATGATGGAGGAATTGCAAATACAACACAAGAAAAGTACCCCATATCATCCACAGGCAAATGGAACAGTAGAATCTTTCAACAAGATATTGGAGCATGCACTTACAAAGGTATGTAATGCTAACCATGATGACTGGGACTTGAAGATTCCGGTAGTGTTGTGGGCTTATCGTACCACTTGCAAAATATTGATACAGAAGGCATCATTCAAATTGGTATATGGGAAAAGGTAGTCATGCCTATGGAGTACATTTTTCTGAGTCTGCGTATTGCCACCGCAATAGGTATAGATGATGAAGCAGCACTCGTGGAGCACGTGGAGCAATTAGGACAGCTTGAAGAGGATCACTTTATTGCAGGATTCCATTAGTGCATCGAGAAGGATTGAAAAAAGGCTTGGCATGATTGCCACATAAAGAATAAATTTTTTTAGCAAGGAGATTTAGTGCTATTGTACGACAACAAGTTCTTGAAGCATTTAGGTAAGTTACAGATGCATTGGTTAGGTCCATATCTTGTTAATTCTATTACTTATGGAGGTGTAGTTCAACTACAACAGTTAGATGGAGAAATACTACAAAATCTTGTGAATGGTAGTTGACTGAAGCCCTATAGGACAGGGCCAGAACCACGCAAAGATTAAGGCACTATGCAAAGGAAAAAAAAAGTAGATAGGATGATGCGTGAATGGAAGGCGCACCAAGAGGAAGTGGTTATGCAAGAGTAGGATTTAGTAGTGCAGTTAGGGGGTCATGCTACGATAGTCCCAGGGATGTGAGAAGATGTCAAATCAGTAATAAATGAAGATAGTTAAAAGTAGTTAACTGGCGGTGCCTATGGAAGTGAGGTATAATGATGATGGATCTAACCATTGGGTTGGCAGAATCAACAATGGATTTAGGTAGTTAATGCATGATTTGGTCATGATGATCCCGTTGATATGGTAATAATGGGTATGAGTTGATTTGGCTCTATAAGAACAAGTTCGACTCGGTCAGAAGACACCATTATGTAGAATTGAATTGACTTATAGAGTTGCTTAGTTGTTGAGCAAGTTGTTGAGAAAAGGTGAGGAGATTGAGGAGGGTGCTAAGTCTGGAGAGGGTGCTTGATTATTGAATTTTCATAGGAATTGGTGTGGCATGCAGAATAACCTAGATACAGTAGAAATTTCTAGTGAGCGAGATTCACAAAATAGACTAATCGCAATTATGGAAGAAGTAGCTAGTATGCACATTGGATCGTCAACTATTTTGAAACGGAAGAGGAAGGCACCGAATCCTAGCTCTCCAATACCACAAAAGAGAAGGACTAGAATGTTCGCAAGGGTGCAAGAAGAAGACACTTCATAGATGGGGCTGTCGATTTTGAGAGTGGTGGAGTTTATAGCTAGAGCAGGAGTGTCTATCAAGGACATCCCTGGATATATCCCCCGTGGTCGGTCTTGTACGAAGGCCAAGAAGTCCACAAAGAATCAAAAGTGTCAGATAAGGATGTCGCTAATCCCACAAGGGATGGTATGCATTGTTGACATCATGCTTGCGCTGATGCAACTGAAATATGAAGACCACGACCTACTTTCCCTAGAGGACATTGCGAAGGACCCATATGTGTCAATGGTAGCAGTCGAAGTCAGGGCGATAAAGTGCATCCAAAAGGATTGGGAGAGTGGATTGGATAAAGCCATATTACTCGGGTTGATGAACATGCTACACTTTTGGCGGCCGACTGAAGCGAATTCATACGTGAAGAAGCTTTTGGTGTGCTTCCATGGTGGATTTTGGGGTTAGATGAGCTAATTGAAGTCACGGTGGGGTTGATTTCAGAGATAAAGGGGCTACCCAAGGATGGTCCAGACCCCTCATAGTATATTCACGGTAAAGATAATGACTGAAAGTTGGCAATGACTCTAAAGAAGCACTGTGCTCTAGAGCGTGACGGGAGGGAATACCGTATTGATAGTATCAATGACCATGTGGTACGTATTGGTGCCAAGATTTTGGGCAGTAAGTCATAAGGAAGAACCTCCCAGTTCAATGTAATTTCGAGGTGGTCACATGTGCTGAGATGTGTGTGCAAGGTGTGCAAATGAATTGATCCCTTTTTCTTCTCAACCAGTTAGTGAAGGACGCAATGGCCGCGCAAGCAGGTGAAAGACCATTTACATACAGTTGGCTCCTCATTTTGATTGTGTTAGTGGATTGGATGGAGCTAGATGATTACCAGGGGACGGACGCCAAAGTATTAGAAGTATGCAACGGTGCAAGATATCAGAATTTGTCGTGGGTCAAAGAAGCAGAGAGAATGGTAAATTGATTGATCCAATTTTAGATCTATTGGGAAGTGCTGCAAGCGACAGTGGTAAAAGTTCCAATACTGATGAAGGAATCCATGATAAAGTATCAGAGGATTGCATGGTTCACAATTGGACCCCACACTATTCACATTCAAACATGGAGGGAACCCTTCAAGCAATGGTTGGAAATGAAGTACAAAGTGGCTGATGCAAAAATGGAGGCAATGATTAATGATTGGCCTATGGAATGGAGAAAACCAGTTAGTGAATCAGAAATGTCAACATGACCTCCAGTGGATGCACCTATGGAGCCTGTGTGCAAAGATGACCAAAAATATGATGAAGAATCGTCAACAAACACAACTACTGACCAAGAAGCACAGCGAATACTCAAGTAACTGTGAACAAGGAGGCGCATGGATTGGGCTACGATAAGTAGCACCAGGTCAGAATTGGAAGCACAATTAAAATAGCTCATCAAGGCCATCAATGATGCAACTAATGTGGCCACAAAAGAGATGAATAAATCAGCATAGGAAGGATTCGTCGAGGTAAGAACCAAGCTAGATTATGTATATGACATTATTTCAAAACAAGCACTAGAAATTATGACTGTGTAGGAAAATGTGTCGATCAACACTGAGCCCTAGGCTAGGAATGTTCAAATTCCCTTGAATTTGATTGATGCCGGAAGTGAGGACTTGAACACCTCCATGTAGCAATCACAACACATCACAATGGATATCAACAGGATGTCTACCCAGACATTGGTATACTTGCAGTGAAGTTCCAACCAAAAGTTGGAGGACAGGCATAAAGAGATTAACGATCAATTTCTATGATCGCAGGAGAAAGCAGAGGCAACACAGAAATAACTTGGTGAACTACGAAGCATAAATGCGAAGCTGATGGAAGAAAATGCGTAGGAGATATAAGAACTGAAGAAAGTTCAAGAAGAATTGAAGATGAACACTGCTGAGGAGATTACAGAGCTGAAGAAGGAGACATATTGTCTCATTGTTGAAAAGGCCCATCTTTGTGACAGTCGAGTACAAGTAGAAGTAGCAGTTGTGAATGCTTGTAAGAACGCCAGTGAAAACACCGTGGAACTGGAGGTAGTTGTGAAAGCAAAGTGACTTGGGGAAATTATTGTGTAGTTGTAGAAGGATAACAACATTTTGAATGCTGTAGTCTATCCAGAGACACCTATTGAGAAAATTGCTGAGAGGAAGACCACCATAGAGGAAGTGGTGACACAACTTGAAGAGCTAAAGTAGGAACCTAAAAAGGTTACTAAATCAACGACATAATTTTGGGGTAGCATCGTCTAAGATGTGCAGTTAGAGCACATGACCAAGAAGTTGCAGGAAGACGAAGAGCAACTAGAAACACTTAAGACTCCATTGAGAACAATGTTTTTAGTCATTTCGATTATGCAATCAGCCAAAATCAGAGAATTGCAGCAACACATAGGAAAGGCTCAGGAGTGCTAGTGAAAGAGAAATGACCAGCTCGATGAGCTCCAAGAAATCGGGGCACAAATGTCTATGAAGGAAGTTGCTGTGTTAACGGCTTTGTGAGAAGGTAAGAAGGAAGTTCTTGGAAAGATGGTGGAGCACCCATTGAAGCAGGATTTGCTAGGAATTCAGGACATTGCTGCAAGAATTCAAGCGCAAGTGAAGGATATCACTCAGTAGTATGTGAACTTCAGACTAAAGATCAGTGAATACACCATGTCCACCTGACGTGGCTCGAGGGCGAGCCGCAAGATTATGTTGGGGGATTGTTGGTAGGGGTTTTGGACACACTAGTTGTGAAACATCATGAATGCTACGGAAGCTCAAAAGACATCGCGCAAGAGGAATATTGGCGCGCAAGTGGAGAATAGAATATTTATATTTTGTGTCACCTTTTTGTACTTTGGACCATATTTTGTGGATATTGGTCATGATTTTGTAGATTCAATTAAGAATTGGTTAAGAGTTAGTTAGAAGTGGACCTTGAATGTAAAAGCACAAGCCATTAAATAGAAGTAGAAGTAGAAGTGAGGGAGATATACATAGAGATATAGATGGAGAGACTTGAAGAGCACTTCTTGAATTTTGAACTGTTTTGAATTTGTGGATCATTGTGTGGAAGTAATATGACAAGGCAAAAGTTGATATGAATTACTGTTTCCTTTTATCTTTTTCTGTCTTATTGTTTCTACAATCCAATGATGAATGTTGAGTGAAATTGTGATATGGATCTATGATGCGATGTTTCTTTATTTTGAATGGTTTTATCTTTCTAGATCTGTTTACGCCATAATATGTTTGTGTCACTTGTGAATGAATGATGCGATCTGTTAAGAGTGATGATGATTGGGCCTGTTAATGATTAATTAGTCGGTCATATCTGTTGAATAAATTGTTAAACTATCAATGCACATAGTCCTCTCCTATTTCGCGAAAACTTGGTTCCGACAGCTCTCCTTCGAACATCTCAAGTGAGACTTCATCCGCTTTGAGGGTGTTGTTGGACAAGGTAAAACATGTCTGGGCTAGTGCTCAAGGAGATTGCAGTGAGATGAGTGTCAATAAAGTGGGAATCCATGTCGACTGGTTTTGTTGGTTGGGGTTTCGCCAACATGAGGTTATCAAAATCCTCTTGGCACACATAATAGTTGTCTAGGTTCTACTTCTGGGGGAAACCCTTTACCATGGGATGTTAATATTTTGGGCATAAATAATGCATCCTAGAACAAAAATGCCAATTGGAATTATTCTTCACTGATGGGAGGAAATTTTCCAGAGGGTTATTCTTTGATTTATCCTAGCACAATTCCTAGGGGAAATACACCTATCAACCCCATTCCATAATGGAGCGGTGAGGTTCTAGAAAGTAACCAATATTTTTGGATCCAACCTCTACAAGGAGGAAACATACCTTGGAATTCCAATCAAAACCAAGGACAAAATCAATGGAATGGTCATGTTCTAGTAAGTAACCAATATTCTTGGGATCAAATCCATTAGGAGGAAATCACCCAGTGGTCATGTTTTCAGAAGTAACCAATATTCTTGGGACCTAAATCCATCAAGAGAAAATCCACAAATTGATCATGTTGTGAGAAGTACCCAATATTCTTGGGGGAAGCCTTCACAAGGGGACAACCCACGTTGGACTGCTAATAAAATCCAGGGACCACCTAAATCATGTGGTCAGATTCTAGTAAATAACCAATACCACTAGAGTCTAACCCCACAAGGGGGAAATCCACCCATTCATTAATGGTGTGGTTAAATTCCAGGAAATATCCAATCTCCTTGGAGTCTAACCCCACAAGGGGAAAATCCACCCATGAACCCCATTCCACAATGAAGTGGTGAGGTTCTAGAAAGTAACCAATATTTTTGGAACCATCCTTCAATACCTACATTCGATCCAGCTAGGACACCACATGGACCGTATGCTAACGGTATGATGGGTTCCATTAACAACCCTGAGAAGATTACCTTGCAAATGGAACAAATTTTTGTTCATACTTTGCAACCTACAACTAGCCAGGATATGCAACAATATGATAAGCCTTCCCTAGCTTTTGAAATCCTCATAGTTCAATCCATGGACCTTAGGGGAAATAAGAAGAAGTACAAAGGTAAGAAAAATGTTAATATCTCCCAAAATCTTGAAAATACCATAGTTCAATCCATGGAAATCAGAGGAAATCAGAAGAAATACAAGAGTAAGAAGAATGCTAACTTTCGGAAGGGAGATGAACCGAATCTAACTCAAGGAAGCGGGAAACAACAATCTATTGTATTGATGGAACCTAATATGCAACACCATCATTAAATGCTTGATACAACACTAGTACCTCTGTTAGGGGGCAACTAGTCAAAATCCCCCCAAGAGGGAAATGATCCCAATGCCAATAAATTCTTGTCTGATCATGAGGTTAACATTCAAATGACATATCATTCTTATGATGTACTTCCCTGTACATTGGATTAATCAAAATCACAACCTAGTGGTTCTCTCACCATTAAGAAACCAACCACAGACATAGTACCAAACCCCCCAAAGGTGATCGATGTAGAACAATGCATAATCCTAATGCATGAGCTGCTCATAACAAAAATATTGTTGAGGAAATAGCTCAAGCACCATGTTCCATGTCCGCCATGGAAGTGTTACAATATTGTCGTACACAAATAAAGGAACTATTGTCTTCAACTAGAGCTATTTATCGATTTGATGCGACTTTGATCACTTTAGAATTAGACCAATCAACCTATAGGATTCCTTCCAAAGTTTCTTTTTAGATTAAAGTAGCATGTCATGGAAAGAATATATTTCAAACCATAGTTGATGAAGGGGCTTAAACCTATAGTTGATGAAGGGGCCTAAACATGTGTCATGTCATTTAAATGTTGGCAATCATTAGGATAACCCACCTTAGTTCAATACCATACCATGCAAAAAACATTTGATGGACATTTGTTCTCTCCTCATGAAGTCATTGTATCCTACCCTATTTAATGAGGTGGAAAAACAGTCACAATGGATGTTGAGGTAGTATATGCGCTTATAGATTACAATTTTCTATTAGCACGTAGTTGGATACATGTCAAGATGGCTATAGTGTCTTTAGTATCCCAAGTGATTCATTTCCCTCATTGGTGGAAGATTGTCTGATCGACCAATTAGACTACTACATGCTTGAAACTGCTATCCAATCGAATGTTCCTTTCATTAGGGATGCTCTAAAGGAAGTTCAAGACATTAGGGTAGGATCGTTAAAAAATTATTCCCTCATGGTAAATTTTGTGATCCCGCAACCCTTATCTATTGTAGAAGTGTCAAACCAAGAGATTGAAATGTCTTCAATAGATTTGGATCAAAATATTCCCTTGATGAAGGAATATGATCCAATTACTTGGCCCATTTTGGTTGCGAGATATCCTAGCTCACTTGATTTCTTTGATGGAATTTTATCGTTAGATGAAACTATCCTTGCATTCATAAACATTTGGTTGTACCCACCAAAGGACATCTTTCGTGGGGCCACTGGGAGCAAATATAGTTTAAATTCACCCAAGTATAAGAGCATCCTTTGTATGTTCCTTGATATTGTTAGGTATATTTGGAAGCATGAATATAGGTTTAGGTTATCCCTCTATGAAGATGCATTTGAACCTTTTGCAACCCAAACTTTCCATAGGGTTGAACCTATTGGAAATCGGTGGGTCAGCCCATCTTATCTGTATTTTACATCATTCCTCCACAAGAGCCTATTGAACATGGGACACCCTAGTCAACACAACATTGCTATTTTTGTTCCCATGCCGAGTTATTCTCATAGGCCTAGGAGCCCAATTAGTCCCATGATGACTTGGAGTTTGAGACTGCATACTTATCTTCCATACAGTTCTGACCTTTTCTTGATGGACTCCCTATTTTGTGTTAGTTTACATAAGCATGTGTTAAGATATTTGCATGAAAATTTGTTCTTACTGCTTCGATGCTTATTGTTGATGTTGTGTATATGCCTTTGCAGTCACTTTTTGCTCAAAATTCCTATAAACCATTGCTTTTGTTTAAGTTGACCCATACATGTGAGAACTATTTGATTCAGGTAGTTGATGGACCATGATTAATTGTGATTTAAGATTTTGATGTAAGTTTCACAAGAATTAGTATGAATTAAACCACATTTCCCTTTTCCTACTTGTTCATCGCATCAAATTGGATAACCGCAGTTACTTGGTTCTATTTCACCATATGTTGACACATAATCCTGCTTTATATAACCAACTGATGGAGGGAGCGTCCGTAAGAGTGTGCACAACTAGCTCAGCCCTTGTTTTCAATATGTATCTTTGCCTTGGATTGACCCGTGGTCTTGAAAAATAGATTACACCCATGAAACACTCATTCCCTCCCATGTACCAAAGAATTCTTTATTCTTTTTTCAAGCTAATAAATGAAAAAAGTACTAAAAATTAAAAAACACAAAAATAAAAAAGCAAAGATTACTGAATCTATTCATAATTCATCATGGAGGAAAAGGAAACACTCAGTCCCTGTCACCCTTAAACATGTCACATATCCTTGCATTAGTGATAAGTACACCATTTACATTTTCCTTAGGAAGCTGTATCAGTAATTTGAACATATCTCCACCGATAGGTTATCCTTCCTGTCATCTATGGATCTTTCGTCAATTCATTTGGAATTGGTGAATTTCACAATGGTTGGTTACTCAAGTCTTATGTTGCCAAGTGTCACTATGTGTCGTGTTATTTGTTTAAGGCAAGTCAAACCAATGTCATCCATTCCTCAAAATATTCCGGACCAATCAAGTCGGCCTTCCTTGTGTCAGTATACAATGTTGGATCTCATATATCTACCAAATTATATCAGCCTATTGATCTCAGTTTCATGTTAGTTTATGTGGGATGATTCAATTCCCTCCTTTTAATGAATCCATTCCTATCGATGCCAAATCATCATCTAGTAAGTGGTCATTGATGTATACCCCAGTGATTACCTTAGATCTTGTAGTCATTAGTGGCAAGTTTCCTCGCAAATGACAGTGTGTATACATCAATGACCCCTGATTGTTTGATCCTACAAGTGTTCGACTTTAGAACATATATTCACACTTGTCAGTTTGTACTCAAGTACCTTGGATTCCATGATCAAATTGGTGGGCCTCCTCGCATCTGTTAATGGTATACATCAATGACCAATTTTCAGATGCTTTTTAGTTATGCTCGACATTAGCTCATTTATTCGCATGATATAAACTCATACCATTGTTGGTTTGTATTGAAGACCTCAGGAAATATAGTTGTATCATTCATCGATGCACTTCCTGAGTTGCGCAAGATTAAACTACCATGTCAAAGAACCATGAATACCAAGATATTTTATTGCTAAGCATGGGTATACCCGCCTCAGGAAGATCTTGTATATTTGGGTTATTTCCTTGTTTGACTTGCAGGTGCTTTTCAACTCTTTTTCTCAAGATCCTAATCCTTTACCATCCTTCCCTCGTCACTAAAGAGTATCAGTATTAAGAGTATCATAATAAACAGACTGTTAATGTATTTCAGCCCTTAGTATAGCTTCAGACCTCACACATTAGGGGCATTTGTTAATGATAAAATTAACACCATTGAGAGTGTTGGTCTGAAAAACATATTTCTACTTTGCTTGTAACATGAAGATCAGAGCTTTTGAACAATTGAGAGCTTCAATATCTCATTTGGCCACTGCTTCCACAAAGGAATAAATGTTTGAATACAAGGTGGTTCTAAAGAATCCAAGTCCTTGACCACTTAAGGGCCAAAACCCAGTTCGTATAACTCAAATAGTGGAAAAAATGCCTAACATGGGTATTAATTGTCCCAAAAATACTGAAAATCAGGTTTGATGCCCAAAAACTAGGTAAAGTGGGTATTTTGAAGGAAATAATAAAAAATATTCAAAAATCATAATCCCACATTCATGGTTAAGATATTGGGTGCACAAACCCCAATCCTATATAAGGAAGGCAGATGAGGTGAATTAGAGGAGACAAATTAGAGAGCAAAGGCATGCTAGAGGAATTGAGGGCTAGAAATCACTTCTTTACTACAATTTTTTTTGGCATCAAAGGCATGGATGGTAGAGGATTAGGTCTAGGCTATGGGGAAGGAAGGCACCTTCAAGGGTTGTAAGTATTTCTCCATTTCCATCTATTATGAATCAATTTAGTTTTATTCCCAATTCTTGTTCAATGTTTTCCCTTCAAGTTTTATGTTGATGTAGAATTGGTAGGCAATTACATCTAACCTATATTTCTTAAAGATAGTTTGGTAGGATAGTAGGAAATATTTTGTGGTGAGATTTGTAGGCATGAAGGAGATTCAAGGAGATGCAAGGACATCCATCAAGGAACTCCATCAAACTTCAAGGCTACAAGAGGTATTCTCCTCTCTTCCTCCCCTTCTCAAACTCCATGAGAGAAAGTTTAAAATCTTACGATTATTGTGATAGTTGATTTGTTTTCTATCGATTGGGATTCAACCACCCCATAGAAATAGGAGAGTAGGATATATCTTAAGTTGTATAATACTCCAGTAACAAACACAAATTTATTCGGGGATATGATGAAATTATATCCCCAATGGAGAAATTGCTAAGGAAATATGCAAAGTTCCAATGGAATGACGAGTGTCAGTAGAGCCTCAACACACTGAAAGAGAAATTGGTCACAAGACTTATTATGGTTTTTCCAGATTTGAAAAAGGAGTTTCATTTTCATGTTTATGCATATTTAGTTTCCCTAGACATGGCACTTTTTGAGCCAACTAAAGGTTCCATTGACCACACGATTTCATTTTCTAGTAGGAACCTGTCAATCGTGGATAAGAACTACACTATGATAGAGAGAAAGGGACATGCAATGGTATATGCGCTCTAGAAGTTTAGACACTATTTTTTGGGAGGCCATTTTTGTTAGTTTTTATCATTCAAGCTAGCATTATGTTAGGATCTTCAACTGAGAGAACAACAAGTACAACAATCAAACACAAGAGACAATGAGCATAGTGTTTTTCCTCAGGGAAACCATAAATGGAGAAAACACCACAAATTCCTTAGAGATAGAATCAGCACCAAAAGTAAAAGCCCCAAAATAGTAAGATGATCTCCTGACAGCAGTAACCTCTTTCTTCCTTGCCCCAGTGTCTTTCTCTTCCTCAGATATGCACTACAACTGAGTGTGTACTAAATAGAGAGGCTAGATCTCTATTTATACTAATTCCCGACATGACTAAACCCTACTAGGGCCGACCTCTCTAAGAGAGTCTAATAAACCTAGTGCCATGGAACTGTGGGGACTTTAACCCTTAGATAATAGGAGGGTTACCCACAATGACTTGACATTACTTGTTTACATTATAGATTCTCCCGATTGGAACATCGGTGCATGACATGACTCAATTACATTACAAATACATCCCAGAATAAACATCGGGTTACAATACATAAGAAATATAAGTGAATAGATTCTGAAGTTACATATTCATCAACACTCCCTCTTAATTATGAAGGTATTCTCTTGTCACAGTTTTTCAGCAAAAGTATTCTTCTCTGTATCATCTGGGTAATCGTCAAGTTCTAGTCTTCTTCATCTTTAAGTCATCTCCATATTCAAGTCATCACTGGATCTAGATCATCACTCGATCTGGATCATCATCACTGGATCTGGATCATCACTCGATCTGGATCATCATCACTGGATCTAGATCATCACTCGATTTGGATCATCATCACTGGATCTGGATCATCACTCGATCTGAATCATCATCACTGGATCTGGATCATCACTCAATATGGATCATCATCACTGGATCTGGATCATTACTCAATCTGGATCATCATCATTGGATCTGGATCATCGCTAGATCTGGATCATCACTGCTCGATCTGGATCATCACTCGATCTAGATCATCTCAGAGACATCATAACTATATCTGAATCATAGCTTGATCTAGATCATCACTGGGTCATCATCATTAGTGCTATCTCATGATTCTTCTCATCACAGGAAGTTCTATAGAGCCATCCCTTTTTCATGTTGGTTGTAGGCCTAGCCTCCATGTAGGTCTTTCTCAGTGCTTATATCTGACCCTAAGTCAGAATGGCTAGTCCAGCACTTACATCTGACCTTGACTCACTAGAAAGGCACGTCGAGCACTCACATATGACCATGAGAGGAACTTAATCCCCTCACCATGTCAGAATGGCCCAACCCTTACATCTGACCATGTAAGGAACCTCATCCTCTCCCATGTCAGAATGGCCCATCCCTTACATCTAACCTACTCATTAGAATGGCCTAACACTTATATCTGACCTACTCATCAAAATGGCATGCACTAACATCTAATCTTGTAGGAACCAATTCCTACAGTCACATCAAAATGGCCCCCAGTCCCAGACTGAGCTACCTGGCAACTGACCAGGTGCCTCCATTCTCCAAGAGAATGGCATCAGCCCTTATATTTGACCTACTCGACAGAATGGCCCAGCACTTATATCTGACCTACTCATCATAATGGAATGCACTCACATCTGATCATGTAAGACTACATCTTACAATCATCTCAGAAAGGTCCTTAGTCCTAGACCAAGTATTCCTGGTAACTCACCAGGCAGCTCCATTCCAAGAATGGAAGTATCCCTTATATCTGATCATGTAGGAACCAATCCTACAGTCATATGAGAATGGTTTAGCACTCATATTTGACATGGAGGGAACCAATCCTCTCACCATGATATAATGGCTTAGCCCTGATATCTAACCTACTCGTCAGAATGGTTTTCGGACTCATCACTTCCCCTTGGAAGGGACCTTGATCTAGAGAACACCAAGCTGCTCCCTGAAATACTCAAACTTCACTCTAGCCAATGGCTTCATCAACACATTAGCTATCTGATCATCCGTCACAACATACTGGAGCTTCACTGCTCCCCTCTGCACCATATCCCTAATATAGTGATACCTGATCTCGATATGCTTTGACTTGTCATGGAACACTGGATTCTCTGACAACTTCACACAACTTTGGTTGTCACAATGTATACAAGTAGCATCCATCTGGACATCAAATAAATTAGACAGTAGCTTCCTCAGCCACACTGCCTCACAACTAGCTGAACAAGCTGCGACATCATACTCTGCTTCAACTGTCCTCAGTGCCACATAGGATTTCTTCCTGCTAAACCAAGAGATCACACCTGATCCCATACTGAAACAACACCTTGAAGTGCTCTTCCTATCGATGGAACTGCCTGCCCAATCTGAATCAACATAAACCTGTAGGTCAATATTCTAATTCACCTCATACTTGAGCCCATAGTCAATTGTACCCCTCATGTACCTCAGAATATGCTTTGCAACAGTCAAGTGAACATGTCTCGGATCTGTCAGGAACTGGCTCAAGGTGTTCATAGCAAAGAAAATATTTGGTCTTGTGTTCATTAGGTACATCAAGGACCCAATCATCTGACTATACATCATGGCATCAACCACTTCTGATGAAGCATCACTTAATATCTTGAGGTTCGATGCCATAGGTGTGGTCATGGCCTTGCAGTCCATCATCCCAAACCTCTTTAGGATCTCTACTGCATACTTCCCTTGTCCAAGGGAGATTACATCCGCACTCTGCCAGACCTCCATACCTAGAAAATAATGCATCATACCCAAGTCCTTCATTTCAAACTCGGCATCAAGCTTTCTCTTCATATCAGCAATCAACCCATCCATACCTGTCACAAACAGATCATCTACACATAGTAGGAGCATCACTAGGTTTCCATATTCAACATTGTAGTAAAGGTTGGAATATGCTTTACTCTTGGTAAAGCCCAAACTGGATAAAAAGCTGTCAATTCTGTCGTACCATGTCCTAGGTGCCTGTTTCAAACCGTACAGGGCTTTCTTTAATCTACATAAATGAGACTCCCTGTCATGTGTCTCGAAACTAAGTGTCTGCTTCACATACACTTCCTCTTCCACTACACCATTCAAGAAAGTAGTCTTGACATCCATTTGGTGTATCTTCCATTTCATCACTACAGCCAAAGCAAGTACTGATCTGATGGAAGTGTATCTGGCTACAGGTGTGAAGGTTTCTTCATAATCTATTCCTTCTTTCTGGGAAAAACCCTGAGCAGCAAATCTTGCTTTATATTTCTCTACGCTACCGTCTGCAGCATGCTTGATCTTGTAGATCCATTTGGAAGTTACAACTCACTTCCCTTTTGGTCTTGGGACAACATCCCAAACATCATTCTTCATGATCGATTGATACTCTTCGATCATAGCATACTTCCATTGTTTCTGTTCTGTTGCTTCTTCATAATTGGAAGGTTCTTTATCGATGAAATCACATATTAATGTTACATACCCGGAGCAGGATCTGGTCCTCTTTCTTTCTCTGTGATTCTCTTCTAGAGCCCGATATCTTTTTTCACCTTGGATAAATTCTCATACCCAAGCAGGTTTCATCTTATGAGGATTATTTTCTGGAGGTGGATCTACAGGTCTTTGTGGTTCTTCAAATTCTCAAACTTCTTCTTGAGTTTCTTCATTCATGGTTGTATCATGAATTCAGGGTGCTTCTGCTTCTTCAGATTCTTTAGTAGGTTTCTTTCTGGATTTGTTGTAAGCTGTGTCTTCATCAAATGTCACATCCCTACTGATGTCAAGATTCTTGAATCCTGGGAAGTATATTCTGTAAGCCTTCGAGCTTTCAGAGTATCCCAAAAATATACCCTTCTTTCCTGAAGGATCTAATTTATCCCTCTTCTCTTTTGGAATGTGTATGTATATTGGATAGCTGAATATTCTGAGATGGCTGACTTCTGGTTTCTTGTCGGAGAAGACTTCTTTAGGTGTCTTGTTCTCGAGTACTCTATGTGGAATACGGTTTTGTACATACACCGTTGTTCTGGCAGCTTCTGCCCAAAGATGCATAGGAAGATCTTGATCATGAAGCATTGCTCTTGCAGCTTCCATGATAGTTCTATTCTTCCTTTCTACAATCCCATTCTATTGTGGATTATAAGGAGTGGAAAAATCCCTCTCAATCCCTGAGCCTTTACATAGCTCTTTGAATTCATTCAAAGTGAATTCTCCGCCATTATTTGATTGGAAGCTCTTCATCTTCTTTTTCAGTGTGATTCTTGATCAAGGCTCTGAATTCCTTGAACTTACTGAATACTTCATCTTTGTTCTTCATGAAGTAAATCCATGTCTTCCTAGAAAAGTCATCAATAAAAAAAACATAATATACATACCTGCTTAGTGAGCTTGATGAAATAGGACTGCATACATCAGAGTGGATGATTTCCAAGATTCCTTTTGCCTTGCTCTCGCTACTTGGAAATTACTTCTTTGTATTATTTCCTTTCACACATTCTTTGCAGACCCCATCATGTTTTGCTCGTATTTCTTGAATACCTTCAATAGCTTTGCTTGCCAGTGGTAGTGCTCTGTAATGCACATGTGCAAGCCTTCTATGCCAAAGCTCATTTGCCTGTACTGTGTCATGGACCAAGTCTTGTTCTAGATGGCCCTTTAATTTGTACAATCCTCCTTCTTGTTCTCCAATCACTACTGCATCATCGATAGTATTTCCTTTTGGCCACATGATGACTTAACCATCTATAAATGCAACCCTCATTCCTTTTGCATCTAATGTAGATATGGAGAGAAGGTTCTTCTTGAGACCTAGTACAAACAATACATCTTGCATCTTCATAGAATTTCCATAGTCTAGTTTATAGGAGGATTCCCCACTACCTTTTACTGGATATTGGTAGTCATCTCCAAGCTTCACCTTGTGAGGTGATTCATGTTCTGAAAGTTTTACGAAGGACTCTTTGAATCCTGTCATATGTTTGGAGGCCCCACTGTCTATAAGCCAATCATTGCTTCCATGTGTGATGTTTCTTGTGAGAGCAGAAATCAAGACATATTCTTCTTCACTAGAAGAGTCTTCACTTTCATATCTGGTTCTCTTCTTGGATGGTTCATCATCCTTTGCAGCATGAGCATGATGTCTTCTCTTGTTGCTCTTTTTCTTATTTTGTCTTTTAGGACAATCCTTTGCAAAGTGTCCTACTTCATCACATGTGTAACATCTGATTCTAGACATGTCTTTTCTAGAGTTATTTTTAAAGATATACTTACCTATGGAGTGATGAAAACTTCTTTTGGTTTTCTTGGAGTGTACTATGATATATTGATCTTCACTTCCCATATTTTCTTCTCGGGATGCTATCCGAGCTTCTTCTTGAGAGCATTCTTCCCATAGTTTGTTGAACTTGACTAACTTCTTTCTAGCACATATCCCTTGAATAAAGGAGTCCCATGATCTAGGGAGACCATTCAAGGTGGTCATCACAACCTTTGCATTCTCTACTTCTTCATCTACTGCTTCTAGCTATTCCTTGATCTAAGAGACCCTTGTAAAGTAAGACTGGATGCTCTCAGCATTTTGGATCTTTACATTCTTCAGTTGGTTTCTCAGAGTCATCTTTAGGTTTATGTTCTTCCCTTCAAACAATTTGGTTAGGGAATCAAAGATAGCCTTAGGTGTCATTAGGGAGGACACCTGTGGTACGAGGTGATCCTTGATTGAATCAGTAACAATCCTCTTTGCCATAACCAGCTTCTTCTTATGTAAGGCCTTAGCCTCATCTCCCTCTAGAACTAGAACCTCCTCATTGATATAGGAGTCCAACTCATTTTCTTCTAGGACCAGGGAGATCCTATACTTCAAAGCTAGGAAGTTATCAGCTCCCTCAAGCTTTTCATCAATCTTGGTACGATGACACATATTAACTAAGAACCTCAAATGGAAATACAAAAGTTTTATATCTTACTAGGTCAAGATCTCGGATCTGGATTTGGAGCTGAAATCCTGTAGTGTTGGTTCAGGAGTAGATTAGGGTTTTTATTTTCCAAAGTTCTGTCCAACCAAATTCTTTGAATTTGATCCCTAACTTTGATTTTGGGGAGGAGATCAATCCAGGTCTAGGCTCACTGAAAAATTCCTCTTCTTTGAAAAGCCCTAATTTCCGGCAGTAGTGTTGGGTCCAAAACTAAAAAACCTCAGAATTGGATTCTGTTTCGACAGAAAGATGCACCCTAGGGAGGAGAGTTATTCCAAGCTTCTTTTTCTGAAATCATGTGGAGAGAGATCCACAAAGTAGGAATCCCTAGTTCCCACAGTTACACAGTGTCTTCTTCTCAGGTTAGGTCTGATACCATGTTAGTTTTTATCATTCAAGCTAGCATTATGTTAGGATCTTTAACTGAGAGAACAACAAGTACAACAATCAAACACAAGAGACAATGAACACAGTGTTTTTCCTCGAGGAAACCATAAATGGAGAAAACCCCGCAACTTCCTCAGAGATAGAATCAACACCAAAAGTAAAAGCCCCAAAACAGTAAGATGATCTCCTGATAGCAGTAACCTCTTTCTTCCTTGCGCTAGTGTCTTGCTCTTCCTTAGATATGCACTACAACTGAGTGTGTGTGAGTGTCTACTAAATAGAGAGGCTATCTCTCTATTTATACTAATTCCTGACATGACTAAACCCTACTAGGGCCAACCTCTCTAGGAGATTCTAATAACCCTAGTGCCCCAGAACTACGGGGACTTTAACCCTTAGACAATAGGAGGGTTACCCACAATACCTTGAAATGACTTTTTTACATTATAGATCCTCTTGATCGGAACATCGGGGCATGACATGAATCAATTACATTACAAATACATCCCAGAATAAACATCGGGTTACAATACATAAGAAATACAAGTGAATACATTCCGAAGTTACATATTCATCAACAATTTTAAAATGTTTACTGACCATTCTACATTGAAGTACCTAGTCAATAAGCTAGTGTTGGGGGAGAAGATCTATTGATGGATTCTCCTTTTCCATGATTTTTATTTTGAAATTATTGTTACACGAGGGAGGTAGAATAAAGGGCTTGATCATCTATCGAGGTTTGAAATATGAGGGGAACTGGGCAATTATGATGACAACCTCCCATATGCATAACCCTTTTTAGTAAATATGGTTGATGAATATTATGAATATATCATACATTTTCTGACTATAGGGAAGGCCCTAGAGTGGTATAATACAATATCGAAGAAGCAACTAGTTGTTAAATATGCATATTTCCAGTTGATAGTTGGTTAGTGTATAAGCTAGTACTGAATGAGATTTTGCATTGTTGTGTTATGGAGCATGAGCAACCAATGATCTTGTATGAATCCCATGGTGGGGTGGAGAGAGGTCATTAAACAGTGAAATAAATTGCACATAATATACTGTGGGATAGGCTATGATGTACTACATTGCATTGGGATGCATATGATTATTGTAAGAGCTACGACATTTGTCAGAGGATTGGAAAGCCATTGAGGCGAGATGAAATTCCTTTAGTACCACAAGTGACATTGCAATCATTCGAAAAGTGGGCTATGGATTTTGTTGGTCCCATTAACCCAGCTGGAAAAAGGACGCGGGCCAGATACATCATTACTACAATATGCTATTTGACTAGATGGGTAGAGGCTTCCCCTATGAAGAATTGCATTGATGCGAGGTTATTGATTGAGAACATGGTTACAAGTTTTGGATGTTTGAGAGTTCTGTTAGGTTATCAAAGTACCCATTTTGTTAATAAAACTATTGAAGCGCTTACAAAATAATTTCAAATTCATCATAAGAAGAGTACTCCTTATCATCTGCAGGAAAATGGCACTGTTTAAGTCTTTAACAAAATTCTATAGAATGCTTTAACTAAGTTTTGTAATGTGAATCATGACGACCAGGACTTAAAAATATCTGCGTTATTGTGGGCTTATCGAGCAACTTGTAAGAAACTGACAGGTCAAATTCCTTTCCGATTAGTCAATGTCAAAGAGGTTTTCATGCCTATGTATTACATTGTGCCAAGTCTAAGGATACTATGCTTTCACCGGTATGTCGGATCTTGGTGCTGTCGAAGAAAGGTTTTCACAGTTATTCCATTTCGAAGAATATCGTTTCATTGTAGAATTTCAACAACAAGTCCAGAACGAGTGAGAAAAATATTGGCATGATAGACATATCAAGAAGAAGCGGTTCCAGAGAGGGGACCTAGTTCTCCTCCATGACAACAAGTTTATGAAACATCCTGGTAAGATTTGAACAGATTGGTTAGGTCTGTATAGTAGTAGTTATATCATTGAGAAGACATAGTTGAGTTGTAGAAGTTAAATCGAGAGCCCCTGGAAGGATTAGTTAATGGGAGTTGGATAAAACCTTATAAGGATAGTCGTGCATTCCTCCAATAAATATGTATATAGGCATGAAAAAAAACGTTTTTGGAAACCCCACCATTTTCATGTGTCGACGTTTTGTACATATGTCAAAGTTTTTCATATGTGTCCAAGTATTGTATTTCTATCGATAAGCTTGTGCTTGTCAAGGTATTTTTTTCTCGTAGAAAACTACGGTGCCATCCCATGTCATAGTGTCAAGGAAAATCCTAGAGCTGTCAAATTTAATATCTTATCGTGCTGGGAAATGTGTCATAGTTGGTCTTGTTATCACATATACATTCTGCAGTTGAGATACCATGATGTAGCATACAACCTTATCTCTTTTTCTATTATGGGATACTTTTTACATGGGGTATCAACATGGATCTTTACAACTTCATTTCATTTAGAGCCGTGTTCACCATATTTTCCTTGCCATGACTGAGATTTAGGAGTCCATTGAGATGCTTTTAGTGAGGATCTAGTTCATCGTAGCAGAGAAACATATCAAAGTTGGTACACACATTTATAGAGGGGCTTATCAGTTGGAGACAAGTACATTTGGTGAGATCAAGTACAAACCTCCATGGTTTGATTTTTCTCTATGATGCATGTTAGATACCTATGCTTATCACGTTAAGATGATTGTGGTGACATATGGTTATATCTATTGTGCTTTAACTTGTGTTAGGATTAATTAAGGAATTTGATGTGAAGACTGTGTCTTATGCCATGCTTGTACAAATTGTAAACCGTGATGCTAGGATGGTTCCATGTCATTTGTCCCCATCCATCCAATTCATCCACATTCAATTTTATCCTATGGCTTAGAGTGACTAAGACTTGTGAGATTAAAGATAATTTTCCCTATTGTGACCCCTATTTATGATAGATTCCTTGTTGTTTTCTATCTCTGGCTATGAAGTATGTGGCTCGGCCAGTGTGGTTGGGTTCACAAGGTAGTTCTCCTTTAGTCCTCAAAGCAAGTGATCCACCATAACAGTGTTGCTAAGCACTAAAACATTGGAACAAATAAAAGCTATATCTAAAGGATGCAAAAGTTAAATGTTTAAAAGTAGTCAGTGGCCAAGAGTTTGAGCACTCATTCCTTGTATAATGTAAGGATCAATATTCCCTCTACATGGGAGGCAGGGAGAGGAAAACCCATCGGGGCTATGGACTGCTCGTCAGCAGCGGGGCTAGGACTTAGTAATTTACTGGAGCCCAGAAGGATTTACAGGGCACTTTATCTTGTAGGATGGCTACTATCTTATGTAAATTGTGAAATTTATTGAAAAAGATTGATGTTCAAAGGATGAGCACTCACTACTTGTATAGTGTTCGACTCATGTGCCCCCATAAGGCATCAAGGTGAAACTAGCTTGAAAAGGCTGGGTCTTTGTTAGTACTGGAGCCTAGAAGGATTCCAGGGCACCTCCCTTTGAAGGTTAACCTGCATTGATAATAAAGTGAAAAGGAAAACTTGTTAAAGTCTAAGGGAAGCATATCCAAGTACTTTATACATCTGTGAGACACCTCCATCCCCTATTTCTATCTGTCATACACATGTCACCTTGGTTGAGTGTATCATTAATCATTCAGATAGATCATTGAGTCAAAGTTAGTTAAAAGTCATTTCCCTTTTCCTTAACATTGTTCTTCCATCCTCACCCATCTGTAGCACATTGTTTACCCTTTGTAAGTACGACATGAACAAGCAGATTTTCTGAAAGTTCTAATATTCTTCAGAAGCACAGGTACATCTTACTATTATTATTATTATTAGTTACCATGATTATGAATAGCTGATTTAAGTTGGGTTTTGGTATACACCAATGGATAATTTCTTACCTTGGATGGTTGCAGGATCATATTGATACAATATCTCACTTTGATTTTGGGTAGTTTGACCTGGTCAACTTAGTTGACCAAGTCAATCACGGTTCCCAAGGAAGTGACTCAAAAAAGCAACATGATCTATATTTGTTCCAGACATGACCAAGACCAATACTACGATTTCCATTTTGAGAGTTTGGCCTCGGTTCTCTATAAAAGTTATTATTATAACTTAATTATTGGCGAGATGATCAAATTTTATTCCATATGGCAGTATGATTGGTTCTCCTAGAGCATAGCACTATTCTAGGGGGTATGATTAGTCACTCATAAAATTATTCTATGTCTCCAGATCATCTAGAACAGTCATGTTTCCCCAGTTTTCACCCTGGAGAGAGTTATGGTGCATTTATCATTTTCTAGAGATTGTACCAGCAAAAATGAACTAGAGAAGTCATTGAAAAAATTGATTTGGCTTCCTAGGTCAAGGAAATGGCTTAGAATTTTGAAATATGATGTGTTTGAGCATCCTAAATAGTCCTCCAACATTTTTCAATCAACATATGTCCGAATTATTTTATATTGGCTCAAATAGTGAGGAAATCCCCCAAGGGGCACCCCTAAACTTGGCCATTGATGTATTTCATTGTTATATCTTATATTATGAAGTTGTAAAGGGGCCTAGGCTGAATTAAGCCCTTAGTAACCCCCTCTTATTTTGTATCATGTCATATCTTATGTTATGTTGCGACTTTCACCTAGGATAGGCGTCGTTAAGTAAAATGCAACCCCTCTTTGAGTTTGTAACTTGATCTATGTTATGATATATGTATTTTTGAGCTCCACCTTTGATGATGTTATAATATCAATTTTTGGATGAAAAAGAAAGATAGGGATTACATCTCTCTCAAAGTATTTAAGAGAGGTGACCCCCCCATTGTAATTCATGAGCTTTGGCATCAGAATTTAATAAAAATATTTTTGTTTGGGATTATTCTTTTGTGTATTTTGTGGATGGTTTGATGATATGATGATTGGAATTTCTACTCTTCTTTATTGAGATTTATTCTAGATACATCTTACATTTCTTCTTTAACCATCTCATCTGCAGGAAAATGAGGTGCTCTAGGAGAGAGAGAGGGTGTTGTTGTGGGGAAACTCACATTTGTCTCGACTCTTGGTTGTTTGGATCAAGGGGTATCTTGTTATTTATGATTTAGTATTCCATTTCTTTTCTGTATTTTGCAGATCTTGTTCGTTTGTCTGATCGGTTGATCTTTCTCTGATCTGGCAAGTTGAAGGAGGCGCTAGGGTGACTGCTTATGGCACAATAACAACAAGATCTTCCTCGAAAAAGTTCATTTTGATGGGAAAGTAGCATTATTCATCATTTCTTAATTCATTTGCAAGATCTAGGTATGTCTCGCAGGTAATTTGTTCTTCCTTTATTTTATGTATATGCATTTCTCATCATTCTATTATATTAAAACCCTCATTTCATAGATCTATAGGTTCTAGATTGTGAAGAGACATAAAACTAAAAACCCACTTTGGATTTAGCATAAAACCCATAACTTTAAAGTTTCATCATAATGGAACTCCATTTTCCCATCCAAAGCACTAGCCTGCTACTTAGGGAAAAACATCCCCTTGGGGAAAGTGGGTATTTCACAAACCAAAAACTATGTATTGTTGGTTTTAGTCTCATTTGCCTAATCTTATATCCAACAATCAATCTTAGTAACCAATTTAAATAATGTTCACCATTTTTCCTTAAATCTGATTTTTCTGCTTAAAACCCTAAGGTAAAATTGGGGCTTTTAAGCTGGATGCTTAGAATCTCTTGGTGATATTTCTAAACTTTAATTAACCATCCCACTAAGATATTCTACCAAGTTTCCCTTGGCTATATGTTCATTTTCCTTGTTTTATGGTTTCTTGGTCATAGGGACGCCCCATGGGCTCTACGTTTTCACTGGGTCTAAATTGGCGGTATCCTCGATTGGTGTGACATCCGAGTTCCCTCAGAAGTCTTGGATATCGTAGGTCATGAATTTGGTTTCCTTTCCTCTACCAACCTGAGTAGGATCACCTCACGGGGAAACTACATGGTTCGTGATAATATTTTTGGCACCATTTCCAGGGAGGTAAAGGCTTACCTTGGTTCATTATATGTACCTCCGGTGTTTGTGAATGTAGTTACATTAATATTCATTCATATCACATCCAGTCTTAGGGTCTAGTTGTTGCATCTCCAATCATTTAATTTTGCACAATCAGTGTATTATCTGTATCTCTCCTACGACATTATCTGTTGGTGAACATGAAAATTCGTTCCCCTGGAAACTGCACAACGCGAATCCACTGAGAAGCGAACACATCACATAAATCATAATGAATTCAAATGTATTAATCAAACGCATGAAGGAATTAACTGTAAACATAAATGAATCTAGAAGGTGAATAAACGAAAGGGATAGATGGAGGCCAAATTCTTGGTATGAGGCCTAGAAGGCAAATAAATGAAAGGGATAGATGGAGGCCATATTCTTGGTATGAGGATAATCTTGACCATGATTATGGGTATGAATCTAATTATCGCAATCCTTATGTCACCCACTAAGTCCCTCACCAGCGCAATAAAGAATGCCTAACCATCTCGAGTGAACCGATGAGCAAGTATCAATCCCAGTCAAAGCCCGGGGTGAATGATTCTTGAGATTCAATTAGACAACCATCCAAACTAACCATATCTATTAAGAAAAAAAGTCAAACCTTCTCCTTTTAACTTCTCTTAAATACCCATAGCACCTCATCCTATTCCAAATGATTACATTAAAAAGGTTGCCATGATTTTCCAGGAATAATCCTATTGAAGGATATTCGGAGATCTTCTAGTTTTATATGGAATATTAGGGTGCTAAAGATGAAGACATTTACATGCATGCCATTGGTGCTTCTTTAGATGGAAATTCCAAGCTATGGTTTGACCATTTGGAACTGGGATCAATCACCGGGTATGATATGTTTACCAATTTGCTAACAGAGGAATGAGGTGTATACATTAAATAGTATATAGAGGAACAATTAGGTGATAATTGTGTCAATGAGGATCAAATTGATGAAGATGATTAGGAAAATAATGATGAAATGCCTGATGATTTACCTTCTCAATTTGTTTTCTCCTCTCCTGAGCAAACAATGGATATTCCTTTGAATGACTCTTCGATGCAAGAGAATGATGATAGTAAAGAATCTCAACCCTTCAGGATTATAAATGACATAGAAAGGGAACTTCTTAGAACCTTATCATCGTTACCTGAAGAACAGGGAGAAAAAAATGATCACTATCAGGAACCATCCATAGTTGATTCTCTTGTATGTGCATCCATGAAATATCCTCATTGCCTAGTTGATAGTTATTTTGAATCAAAATTTGATCATACATCGAAAGAAAGTAATTGATATAATAATTATGATATGATTTTAAGTGAACATCCTCTTCCTAATGGCATCGACAAAATTCTTTATCCAATCCTTAATGAGGATGTGTCGGTTCAATGTGTGGATACTAACCTTGCATCAAATCATCTTGCAATCACTCCTAGAATTCAATTGAAAACATTTTTCTCTCATTAAATCCAAAGATCAATTTTTCCAAGTCATCTGGGAGAAATGTTTCAATCCACCCTCCCATCCCAACTTTTTGAGTCTTCCTATATGGGTTTGTGGTCCAATCAAGATGTTTCTTTCAAGATTTTTAGTCAGTTTGAATTTTGTCGCATAATTGGAGAAAAGGGACTTCATATATCTTCTCAGTCATCTTTAATGAATAATATGTTTCAATTTGTAAATTTATCTTATGTATGGCTGGAGAAGGTGTATAGAAATCAAATTCATAATTTCTCCATTCTGGAACAACGAGAGGGGTTAATTTCAATCTTAGTTTTATCACATTACGATATATTCCCATATGTTTTTTCCATGTTTCTTAGAGTGAATAGAATTGAGTGTCCTATTCATGTAGAGGAGAGAGAAAATATTTTTCTAGCAGAGCTGAATCATAAGTCATATGGTCTTTTTCCATCAAAGGTGATCTCACATTATTATGATCCCATCATTACTTTGATGGATGAAGTTTGTAAAAATCAATTTTACCCTTGGCATGATTTCATTCCACATTGTCCATATATTTCTTTGAATTTCAAACAACAAGTTAGAATGGTTTCAATTTTCATTTACATTACTTCTAAACCATCTCTGGCTTGTTGTGTCATTAACTATAAACAAAGCTCAATGGATTCATTCAACAAGTGGTTGCATTGGATTTATGATTTTACTTAACAATTCCCTAAATTGGTTAGAGTAAGGTAGGTAGGATTGAATAAGATCTTTGAGAAGTAGTTGAGTCCGCCTTTCTGTTTGATTAATACACGAGTCTTCTAGTTTTTTAGTCTTGTTTGTGTTAGTTCTTTTATGCATTTAGAATGATTAGGTTAGAGTTTACTTTTCAACACTTTAATTTCCAACATTTATTTCCTATTAGTTTATTTTTTCATATATTTTTCCCATACATGCTTCTTTGGTATTTCTTGCTTCCATGTGCGTAGGTAATAGGTAAATGCATGGAAAGGAAGTAGAATGTTGGATGTGTTGGATTTCTTATTGCTGATGGTGCCGCGAGCCAGATATTTTTGAGGTTCTCAAGCATTCTCTTCATTAGAGAACTTGTCCCAGTTGGATCCATATGTTATCACATATACATTCTGCAGCTGGGATACCATGATGTAGCATACAGACTTGTCTCTTTTTCTATTTCGGGCTACTTTTTACATGGGGTATCAACATGGATCTTTACATCTTCATTTCATTCAGAGTCTTGTTCATCAATTTTTCCTTACCAAGACTGAGATTCAGGAGTCCATTGTGATGCTTTTAGTGATGATCTAGTTCATTGTAGCAGAGTAGCAAATCAGAGTTGGTACACATAGTTATAGAGGGGCTTATCAGTTGGAGACAATTATATTTGGCAGGGATGATTTTAAGGAAGAATACTTATTTAAAAGTGTATAAATGTTGGCGAATATTACCAATTCTTAAAACAACAACTAAAAATGATTGGCGATATTTTTCAAAAAATATTTTAATTTCCAAGGATTTTATATCGTTTATATAATAATTTGGCAATTTTTAGGATGAAAAATTTTACCCCATCAAAATTGGGGAAAACCGAGCTTCAAAAAATGCAAAATGGTGAATCTTTTTTGGGAGAAAAACATGGAAAAATAGCCCACTGGGTTAAAATTCACCCCTAAAATCATCCCTGATATTTGGTGAGATCAGGTATATGCCTCCTTGGTTTGGTTTTTCTCTATAATGTATGTCATATACATATGCTTATCATGTTAGGCTTAGACTGTATTGAGGCCTGGAAATTCGCAGGTGACAACAGTAAGGGATTCTCCTCAATCAATGTTCCCAACTAGCCCGTTGATTGTTTGGTATAGGGAATCCGTCTAGTTTACGGTCTGGCTACCGTAGGTCAAATTAACAAACAAGGGTTTTACCGGTTGCGGCCCGGTCCACCGGAATTTGTATTTTTTGACTTAAGGATGAAATGCAGATTGCTAACTAAATGCAGGGTGGTGAAAGATGCAAGGAGCATTCACAAAGTGATGCGCAGGTTCTTACCTCTCGTCTTAGGCTCACCATGCATCTGAAACACTCATGCAGAAATGGAAAGACTACCTATCTGAATGCCTACCTATCCGTCTACCTATCCTATCCCCGGGGAGCCAACTTGTGATTAACATATATGAGTAATGTGGATGTGCACGCGTAATAAAAGAAATTAATATAGCTGGCATTATCTTTTACACACATGACAGCGAAAAATATTACACAACCAGATAGCTAATTGTTTGTGACGAGCATACATTACTCATGGTAGAGATTTCATAAAATAAATAAGAAATCACTAAACAAAGACATAGGTCATGAAGTTAGAACGATCTCACGATTCATGGATATAATGCTGAAAAACAAAGTAGTTCATCTTTCGATTATCCATGTCAAAAAATTTGAAATCCCATCGATCTTCTTTCAACAGGCAAACTGTAACTTTATATTGCAAAAGGAAGTAGTTCTTCTTACAATAACTTTCCAGTCTTACTGGGGAAAAAATCCCCTTCCTTCTCTACGTTTCCTATTTTTATACAAAAGCAAAAATTGGTTGGGCTACCCAAAGTGACCTTTGGGCTTCCCAACCCTTTTGTCTTCCCAATGCTTCATTTTTTCCAAGAAAACCTTTTACAAAATATTAAATTACAACAAAGTTGACCGGTCCTTTTGAGAGGAGGGCCCCGCTTGGTTCTCCAAGAATTTTCTCCACGCTGTTGCCTCAGCAGCGAGTCCTTCAAACGAGCTGGGCTCTAAAAACTGAATGTTTAGCTCAAATTTTTCATCCTTGTTTCTAATGGCCTCTACCCTGGCTGTGTTCAATCGCACCTGTTCTTCTAAGAGCTGCACACTGACGGCTGTATGGCCTATTTCATTTTTCAGGATTTGGTCATCAATAGCTTTGATGCATTGTACTCTGGCTTCTTCATCTTGTTGTCTTTTCTGCAACATTTCTATAAATACACCATGATCATGGAACTCATATAGTCTCTGCTCGGCCTCTACCTGACATTGGTTATAGGTAACCAAGGCTCTCCTGAAAAATTCTGTGTAGGCTCCCTTTGTCTTCTTGACTGTTTTCTGGAAGTCTTCTGCAGTATTGATAGCGAATTCTATCAGATCGTGGTCCCGTTTAAGGGCTTGTTTATCCTTGGATGGTGGTTTTGATGGGACTTCTTCATCATTCTCCACCCTTGCTATCCTTGTCGTCAGTGCTTCAAGAATGTCTTGAGACCTGTCAACAAAATAAGAAGTGGTTTCCAAGATTTCTTCCAGTCGACCATCAATCTGGAGGACCTGGCATCTTTCTTCTTCTAGAGCAGTTTGCAGGTGTAGCAATTTAGCTTTCTGGGCCAGGATGTGTTCTTTAACCGGCTGTAGATCGACCTATTATTCCTTTGCTGCTTCCAGCTGCTCTTTCAGCTGCTTCCTGGGCAGCTTTCCTCTTTTCTTCTTCTCCCTTTTGCATCCATTCTGCAGCCTCATCTTCCAGCCTTTGAGCCTCCTCTCTTATCCTTTTGACTGCTTCTTTAGCCTTAGCTTGCTCAGCTTTATCTTGTTCAGATCCTTTTCCACCCTTGGTGGGGTTTTTCGGTTTGATCTTCGGCTGAGTAATGTCATGTTTGGGGCATTCCTGTAAACAGATTCATCTTTATCGAAATGATGGCTGTATTCAAAGAACACCTTGTGCTTCTTGCAGTGCTCAGCCACTCTACCATGAGTGTCATTTCGTCTGAAAGTCATCTCGCCAAAGTGGAACTTCCCTAGTTCCTCTATAAATTCTGCTGCTTGCTTCACATTGGCGAAACTGCAGTTGCCTAGCTTAAATGGTAGAGGTGGATAGGAAGCCTTCTTTTTCCGGAACATGAAGTGACCAACTCCGTCAATAAACACTTGTCTGACTACCTCTTTGTGGACTATATAATCCGTTGCATACTTGGGCAGCAGATAAGGTGTTTTTGATCCACCAAACATTCTAAGGTACATCCCGTTTTCTGTCAAGAAATAATCACCATGCTCCCCTATTACCTGCATAGCCTCTTAAGACATGTAGTTACATTCTTTTCAGAAGATGAGCATGTGTAGAGGAATAATAAATGCTCACAGATCTCTCGGTAATAACTATGGTATTGATGAGCCCCTAGTAGTTTGTAGGCTGCATATACGGGCATTCCGTCCCTATCCCAAACACATTTGAGCCCGGGGAAAGGCTGGTGGCATAATATGCAGTCTATCAAAATGGAACTCATGTAGAACTCATATTTTTTCTGGGATTCTCCTCCTCCTAGGGTTGCAACTACACAAGAAGATAGACTACTTGATACTAGGCTGGCCCAGTTGAAGATTGTTCCTTCTGTGGCCACATGAAACATAAGAGGTATCCACTCCAATTTGAAGAGTCTACCATTGGCTCTTCCAAAGATCCGGTTTAGCATCAAGGCTATAAACCTGTAAGGAGCTCTTAAGCTCACTGTGTCATAGTCTATCGTTGCTCGGTGTCTATAAAGCTTTCCTGGTAAGAGCATTCTTCTCAAGGTTTCCACCAAATCCATCCTGAGGTTATCTAACCAATCGTTTGACAGGAAGACTTGGGGCTCTGGCAGGTGGTAAGCCAATGCTACAATATATCCAGGGCTAAATGCAGCATAGCCCTGACCTTCAACATTTCCCATCAGCATGGTGTTGTTATTTGTGTGTGGTATAATCCATCTCATCACATCAGAGCAAGGGAACAACTCTGGTCTGGTAGCCACCTTCATGATGGCGGATTTTTCAATGTTGGCGTAAATGGGTTCTTCCTCGAGACCCATATCTGGGACTTCCCTGCGGGAAATCATCCTGTATATCTCTCCCCACTTATATTCAGGCTCAACCCCTGTGACACATTGGGTGTCCTCATAGATATACTCAGTTTTTGTTTCTGCTTCTGGTACTGATACTTCTTCCACTGCTGGGGCTTTCTTGTTCTGCCTTCTAGACATTGTGAATTCCTCCTGCCATGTATAATCATTTTGACATCATGTAATTCAAATTTGCAGACAATGTGCATCAATTTACCCTTTCTCAAGTATATTATAAATGTGACCAGTAAATAAAATCAAAACATAAGTCTTTCAATCTGAATGATGGACTTATCATGCAGTAATGTGCAATATATTATTGTCCCATGCCTAGTATGGTAAGGTTCAGTGCAACTAATGCAAATATTGTTCATCCCCACAATGTCTTAAGACTATGGATGTGTTATCTCATGATCTAGCCTATATGCATCAAGCCAATCAATCATACTTGTGCCAGGACTAAATCTACATTAAATTGCAATATGCCACTTTCCGCCTGGTAGCGATATAAACAAACTAGTATATTATGTGCAATGTGCAATATTCAGCCATTAATCTATTTCATTATCAAACAGAATGAAGGATAAAAAAAACATCAAGCTTATGCCAATCAACACTTCAGCCCTACAGCCCAGTAAACACATCACAAAGGAGATGCATGCGACTGGCAGTGAAAAAATTACATTAAGCTGGTAGTACATTTCACCCTCCTCGGCGGGACGTAACCACATTTCTGCACAAGGTATCCTCATCAACACACGACCACGCTATCCCCAATAAATGCAGCTTAATCAGCGACACGCCCCTTCTACCCTACTAGGGTTTTGGGCGACAAAAAGCAAAAGGGTCGCGAAGGATGGCGCAAATAACACAGGCTAGGTTCGACCGCGAAGGCGACACTGTCAACTGTAAAAATCCCTTTCAAAAACCTATCCCTCTCGGCCGAATGTAGGTTCAACCCTCTGCCTCGTTAAGGCTGTGAAAAAAAAACGCAGAAGCTAAACGGCTAGGGTTTACAGGCTGGGAAAACACCACGGAAATCAATAAACTATCAAACCCCCCCTGTAGTTCCCAAAATCCGACCAC
This sequence comes from Pseudotsuga menziesii, assembly GCA_001517045.1. NCBI lineage: Eukaryota > Viridiplantae > Streptophyta > Pinopsida > Pinales > Pinaceae > Pseudotsuga > Pseudotsuga menziesii. The sequence continues at coordinate 419,145 of LPNX011062936.1, forward strand.
CCCCTGTCTATCATGGCCGCGTAGCAAGGTTTGGCGCAGATGGCGTTATGGCCGTCTGCGCCTAAACCCTTCAACTCTTGTGTGGGCAATGCAGCGACTAAAAGCGAAAAGTAAACGGATTAAATGGTTAAAAAACGCCCCCCCTACCCAAGGTCAAGATCAAAATCGCTTGAACAAGTTTAAATCCTAGCTGGACGAGGGAAAAATCCGGGGACCCCAAACCACGATAAAAAAAACAAAAACCTGCTCAAATGTAATGGGAAAACAAAACGTGATAAAACCTACCTGGAAATCCGGCGAAATGAGCAAGCTGATGACGGTTGGAATTCTACCCTCACCACCTGGAAGCTGGTACACAACAGCTAGATCCTCACGCACTCCCAAGATCGACAGCTCAACTCACTGCGATAGTGCTCGACAATAAAACAAAACAATACAAACTCCGAACTGTCGGCCCATATAAATATAAAAAGTCGCACGTGCGGGAGCTTTAAATCGGACGGGGATCGAAAATTGCATCGGGCGACTAGAGCTTTAGTCCCTCCGCAACGGCAGACAATCCCCAGTACTAATTCACCCGCCCGGCTAAATATAACGCGTGAACAAAACCACAGTTGGGCGTCGGCGGATACCTTGATTGGATGACCAAGAATCCGAACCCCTCCACAACGGCGGATGCTCGAAGAACGATGCTGTCCGCAATGGAGGAGCAAATGATGGCCAAGCGCTCCACTACAAAGCCGACAAACAACAAAACACACATCGGAGCGCCGATGAAAGTCTAAGTCTGAAGTGATCCGCAACGGCGGATGCCTGAAAAGGAGACCTGTCCGCAGCATCGGACGAGGGAGACTTCAAATCCCTCCGATAAAGAATCCAAACCCGCCCGAAACGTCAAATAATGAAAACTCACGTGCAACGGTCGGAGCGAAAAGGATATTCCACACTCGGAAATGCTCCGCAACGTCGGAGGGTAGGATCAAATATCTGCCCGCAACGGCGAAGAGGACAAAGACTTAACTCCCGATTGAACAAGGCTTCGATAGATATGCAAGACGATGACGAATTCAACTAAGGATGGGAATCGTTAAAGCATTGAAATGAGCAAGCACCAATCGATTGACAGTAACCCAAAGTGCCAGAAGACGCTTTAAAAACCATAGGCCAAAAATCAATAGGCTGAAATCAAGAAAAGAACTGACTAATTCAAAGTAAAGGAGGGTCCAAAATTTTTTAGAATTTTGGGAAATTGTTGCAGATGCAACAATTGGCGACTACCTGGTGCACCCCAGATCTCTGAATTAAATCTCTCTCCTAGCTTAAGACTGTCCAAAAAAAAATCGAAATCTTCTAGATGTCTGTATCCCTAAGTTAGCGAACCTATGCATTAAATTACTTAGAAGAAGTCTATCTTTTCGGGAAAAGGTAACACCGGTAGTGTTTCAGGTCTGAATAACTCTTTTGAGGCCAAATAAATGAGGTTCATTTTACCTGCCCTTTGGAAGTTATAGCTTAAACACCACAGGATTGTGACAGAGGGTGATAGTATTATCCTTTTGTTCCTCATTCCCATGCTAATCTGCACTTTTGTGCCCTTTTGAAATTTTAGTTCTTTTGATATGAGTCCTCCTGTATGCCTTTCTTACTGAATGTTAATTCAGGATCCTCTATCCCATAGTGTCCTTTTGTGTGAACAATATACTTTGTAGTGCAGTTCACGGACGGAGAGGATCTTGTGGCCATTTGGTACTTTATGCTTTGAGATTCATGCTTTTCGAGCTTTGTTTTGATATGTCTTGCTTCTTTCCGGAGCTTTGACTCTTCATAGCTTTTAACTTTTCTTAATCCATGGCATGGGATCATTTATATGTGATAAACTATCCCGCTCTGCTTCCTTTCCGTGGGTCTTTTGCTGTCAGCTTCCTTGGGTATTTAAGATGTGAGATAGATGGAGCCTCTAAATAGTACTTCAGACCTTTTTTCACTTCTGAGTTATTTACAGGGATTAAGTAAGACTTCAAATGAATGCTCTGTCAGTTAGGAATAC